>MU697924.1:685-11891 GCA_026770625.1 Nicotiana glauca
GGGATATTTTTATAACTATCAGTTTATTTTGGTTTCCTTCGCTATTAATGACTTAAAATAAATGATTTTGAGCTCTAAGCTCGGGTTGAGAGTATATTTGGTCGGGCTTGCCTAGCCGTTGGGTTGGGCGCCATCACGACCGTGTTTGGGGTCGTGACACGAAGGGTCCAGTGTTTGGCCTACGCGAACGCGAGGCCTATGACGCGAACGTGAAGGTCTGGGGAAGTTGGCCTTCGCGAATGCGAGAGAAGTCTCACGAACGTGATGAAGAACGGGCCTGGGCAGAATGTTAAGTTTAGAAAATGGGACTTCGTTCCCATTTTCCATTTTTACCGATTTGGAGCTCGGGTAGAGTGATTTTTCATCAGATTTTTGGAGAGAACAACGGGTTAAGTATTCTTAACTCAATTTTGATTATATTACTCGAATCTATTGCAAGTTTTGTCATTAATCCGTGAATTTAAGGGAGAAAAAGCTTAAAACACCTCTTGGACATTTTTGAGGATTTGAAGGTCGAAACGATATGGGAAATTGTTAAATTTGGTATGGTTAGACTCGTGGAGAGATAAGGAATCCGTTGATGTTAGTTTTGTAATTTTTTGAGAAGTGGGCCTAGGGCTCGGATTTTGCTAGTTTCGAGATTTTTGCTATTTCTCGATTGTTTTCGATTGGGTATTGCTCCTTTAGCATATTGTGATGTATTCGCTCTGATTTTGGTTAGATACGATGCGCGTGGAGGCCGATTTGAGGGGCAAAGGCGTCGCGAGCTAGAGATTTCATCGGTTCGAGTGAGTAATAATTTTAAATAATGTCCTGAGGGTTTGAAACCCCGTATTTGCACAACGTATGACGAGCGCAAAGTCATTCACTATTGGGGATTGTGACTTGGTCCATCCCGATTGATATTTTACCGCATATTTGATAAAGACTTATTGTTTTTCACCATATTTGAGCTTATTGCCATACTTGGGCTGCATGCCGACTATTTGAAATCCTTTGTGAATTTCCATCACTATTTTTCCTCACTAATTGAAATATTATTTGAACTCAGTCCAATTGAATTATACTGTTTCATGAACTCAGCTACATTTATACTCAACTTGATATTTGAACGATATTTCTAATGTTGTTTGAGTTGAGCATCATTGTTTTACTGATGCCCAAGGGGCTTATGATTATTTTCTAGACTGATTGAGGCCGAGGCCCATATGTGAGGATATGTTGAGTGATGTGAGGAGGCTTTCAGGCCTCGAGTGTGATATGAGAAGGCTTTAAGGCCTTATGTTGATGTACAGGCTTTAAGGCCTTATGATATAGCGCTTGGGCTGTAGGAGCTCCTCCGGAGTCTGCACACCCACAGTGAGTGCAGGGTACCCAGGTGAGTTGGGAGTGAGCCCGAGGGGCAAGTTTCTGATTATTTCTTACTTGTTGAAATTATTTGTCTTTACTGTTTTAAAAGAGATTTATCTGATACTTCACGGTTTCATTGTGTAACTGATTATACTGCTTGAGATAGCGTTATTTGTGTCTTTATGAGATTTCATGCTTTTAGTCATTATTTATTTTTATTACTCACTGGGTCGGAGCACACACATTACTCCCTGCACCATGAATGCAGATACAGGCAGAGCTGAGTTCGCTCCTGAGCGCTGATTCTTTCCAAACCAGGCGGTGACTAGGAGTAACGAGGTAGTTGTTGACGTTCGCAGCCCCTTTTTCTCCCTTATCTTATATTATTTATGATATCTTCAGACTTTGTAAAATTTTAGTAAACTCTGTAGTAGCTCATGACTTGTGACACCCCGATTTCGGGCTGAGTCGGGACGGTTTTCTTGTTTTATCACGTTTTATTCTGCACTTATGATTATATTATCTATGATTCAGACTTATTCGTGCTAAGTAACTGTAAAAAGAGGTATTGTTGTTCTGCTGGTTGGCCTTGTCTTCACGAGAGGCGCCATCACGACCGGGTTCGGTAATTGGGTCGTGACAAGAACCCAACTTCAAAATCCACCTTTTGGAACGTCAAATGAAACGTAGACAGACACCAAACTAGAAATGTTAAAAAGACACAGAATTAGGGATCTTCCAGCGATAATTAATACTCTTTTCATCATTTAATAAATTTTCTACCTTTTCGTTGTTGAATTATGGTAGTCTTACTCGGAGAATATCTTGTCTTCAAATAATTTACTTCGGTCTCTCTTTTTGGACACAAACAGTTTCCTAGGAGTACGTCCTTGCTGAAATGCGTACATGCTGGAAATTAGCTTATGTATTTTCTGGAAACCATAACCTAGATTCTATGCATGGAATACTGTGCTAAACAAGGGAAAAAAATATGATGAAGAAATTTTGGTGAGTTTACTACTACAGAATATTAAAGAGGAGATACAATGAATCTTTTTCTTCATCTTTTATGGGAAAAATGGAGAGTTATTAATTTGTGTGTCAATATTTTTTATATTGTAGTTATTAATTTGTCTGTCTACACATTTTTATATTGCTTAAGGCCCGAAGTTTATGGTGAAGATCAATGATGAGTGTTATACCTTTTATGCTACATAATATTTGTTAGATTGCTAAAACTAGATTCGATCAAACTCTAAGAAGCTGATTAGAGCATTATTTATTTAAATTTTTAGTTTAGTATAGTTTGAAATTATTTTTATCAAAGGAAGACAAATTGAATAACTTTATTTATAAAAAATAAGTTAACTTCTAACATATGATTATATCTTATTAATGTTGCAAAAGGGAGAATCTAAGTATTGACTTAGTTGATATTGAATAAAGATTAAAAAAAAAACTTTTCTTGTTGAGATCGATAAGAAAAGGTAAAATTCAAGAAAGAATTTAATTTTTCTTGAAATACAGTTGAGGATGAAGATAACCTTGCAAAGATACGAAGGAAAAAAATGAGAGAAAATGTTAAAGTACAATAATTATAATTTAAAGTCGAAAAAGATTAGTGATCTTTTTTTTTTTACAATGAAATAAAGTATGAGCTGATTTAATTTTTAATGTTGTATTTGACGAAAAAGTATTATCAATGGTGTGTCAACCTAAATAACAACTTTAGTACTCCATTTTTCTTAGTATATAACACTCAAAATTTAATATATATTTTTTCATCATTTTGATCCATAATTTTTCTTTTCTCAGTTATCTATATTTATACGACAATTATCCAATTGAAAGGGGTCTCTACGAACAATGGATGTTTGGAGAAATGCTCTCTACGAACACAAATACTCATTGCCTGGAAACATCACAAATTCCCCCCAAAACCACCAGACATCTCACCAAAAATATTACCAAACACACTGCAAAACAACCCTCCCCTCAACTTCAAGGAAAAGTTGCTTGCAAATGAAGAACAAATTGATTTTGATGTGGATGTCATTGATGATGGACAAATGCAAGATTCAAATACTACAATAGCTATCCAACCACAAGAGAATTCATCTTCATATGTTGGTGAAATCAAAGCAATGCCCCTCACAGAACAAGAAAAGGAAAGACTTCACTTGTCACGACCCAAAATCCACTAAGGGCCGTAGTGGCGCCGGACACTGCCGTCAGGCCGGCCAACTCAAATACTTGATAAAATCTCATTTTAACACTTTTGAAATTCAGAATTTTTCCTTCATTATTAAGAAAATTTTAAAGAATATGGTTTCAAATCAAATTCAAATGTTGAACAGTTAATACAATATTTCAAACCATCTCAGAAATCCGGTGTCACAAGTGCATGAGCGACTACTGATAGGGGAAGTAAAATACACCATCCACCCGAAATACAGTGAACGGAAAGTAAATACTGTACATTGGAAGGAACTACTCTAGCTGCGGTCTCTCCAATTATGCAGCTCACCTAGTCCCAGCGTCATCCATGTTGCTACGCCCAATAGGCTGCCAGACGTATATATACATGTGCAACAAAAATAACAGAAGTGTAGTATGAGTATGTAATCAACGTGTATTTAGTGAGTGTCCCGCCTAATCCCGAAGGGGTAGAGACGAGATGGTCAACTTTGACACACTCTAATGGTCCAACGGTTGTTTATTCTCAATATACATATCAAACAATGGATTTATTTTCTAACATGATTTTTTTTATCCAGATAGAGGAAACAAGTAAACACGTAATTCTTTCATAGGAAATTTTCCAAGATTTCTTTTTATTATTAACAAGATGATCTCGAGCCAGAGTGAGGCATGTAACGACTTAAATAAGTCCAGGCAGCAATACAAGCATGCACAAATCATACCAAGGCGACAGCCCGATCCAACATAAAAAAATGTGCACTTGTCGAGGGTCGACGGTGCGCCTATAGATGCATCTATTAATTTGCCGAGGCGTTCGGCCCGGTCCAAAATAAACACACACAGACAGACAATCAGTCAAGAATTCAACGTGGAACAATTATCCAAGAAAGGCCAATTCTCTTTAGTAATTTGGGAAAACGAAGCTTAAGTCTCTTTAGAAATCCATTTATTAATTTAATGTGATTTATTACCCCGCTCGCGAATCATCCATGCGACACGGGTACACGTAAGATACATGCTCAGATAGCTAATTAGAATTTTATCGAGGAGTGATTATCCAAATAAGCAAATTCTCAGTTTAACAATTTAGGAAATGATGTTTAATCTCTTCTTTTTTTAAATTCGTTTACTAATCAAAGATGATTTAAAAAATCTAAATCATCAATGAGTTCATAATTTACTCAAGTATAACATGCTTTTGGGTCCTAGACTACCCGGACGATAACATAATAGTAGCTACGCACGGATTCTCGTCACCTCGTGCGTACGTAGCCCCCACAAATGGGAGCACATAACCAATTTAATTCACCTATGGGGTAAATTCCCCCTCACAAGATTAGAAAGGAGACTCACCTCGCTCAAAAGACTCAAAACTGGCATTCCACATTTCTACGAGGACTCCAATTGATGCACCACGCTCCAAGACTAGCCAATGGTTACGCAAATCCATTAATATATGCTCAAATATTTATTACAGCTAATTTATAGCAATTCCTAACCCCGATTGGAAAGTTGACCAAAACGCCCTCGGACCCACGTGCCCGGAATCCAAAACTTTCGAAGATAAAGTTTACCCATAACCTTAGAAACTCAAATATATTATTTTCTCTTAATTCCATACTCAAATCATGGCTAAAATCCAAGATTATAATTTTCTAGGTCTTTCTACCAAAACCCCAAATATTTCTACAAGATTTCATGCTTAAATCCATGGTATAGTCTTGTATTTAACTTGAAAATAAATAGCAGTGACTTACCTTAATATTGATGATGAAATCCCTCCTTGAAACTCTCCAAAAATCGCCCCCAAGCCATGCAAAATGGGTGAAATGAACCAAAATCCCGATTTAAAACAAGCCCCTGCCTCCAGTCATTTCCGCTTTTGCAGAATTATAGCCACTTATGTGGCTCCGCTTTTGCGGACAGAAGGCCGCTTCTGCGGCTTCCCTGGCTTAGCCCCCTTTTCGCTTCTGCGATCATACCACCGCAGATGCGATTCCGCTTTTGCGGAGCCTTGAGCGCATCTGCGGTCCTTCCCCAAGGCCCTCTCTTCCGCTTCTGCAATTCCCCTTCCGCAGATGCGGTTCCGCTTCTGCGAAATTTAGACCGCATCTGCGGTCCTCAATCTTTGGACCAAAAACTGCATCTGTGGCTCCCCGTTCCCTTCTGCGGTCAACCAACCGCAGAAGCAAAAATACCAGTAACCAGATGCCTTCAGCTCTCTTCCAAATTCCAATTTCGATCCGTTAACCACCCGGAATCCACCCGAGGCCCCCGGGACCTCAACCAAACCTTCCAACGAATCCCAAAACACATTACGAACTTGCTCGAGGCCTAAAATCACATCAAACAACGCTAAATTCATCAATTTACCTCCAATCCAAGCTTAATGAACTTTGAACTTTTTAACTTCTATTTTCTGATGCTTAAACCTATGTGATTGACCTCAAATTTTGCACACAAGTCATATTTGACATTACGGACCTACTCCAACTTTCGAAATTGGATTCCAACTCCGATATCAAAAAGTCGATCTCCGGTCAAACTTCTCAAAAACCTTCAAATTTGTATCTTTAGCCAAATGGCTTCAAAATAACCTACGGACCTCCGAATTCACTTCCGATCATGCTCCCAACTCCAGAATTACCATACGGAGCTATTCCCAGACTCGGAATCCCAAACGGATATCTATAACACTGAAATGCACTTCAAGCTAAATTTAAGAAATTCCTTCTAAAATGCTAACTTCCACAATAGGCGCCAAAACGCTCCCGGGTTATCCAAAACCCAATCTGGGCATACACCCAAGTCCGAAATCATTATACGAACCTGTTGGAACCTTCAGATCCTGATTCCGAGGTCGTTTACTCAAAATTCCCATCCTAGTTCATTCTTTCAACTTTAAGCTTCTCAAATGAGAATTTTTCATTTAAATTTAACTCTGATCTTCCTGGATTTAAATTCCGACCATGCGAACAAGTCACAATTCCTGAAATGAAGTTGCTCATGGCCTCAGACTGTTGAACGACGTGCTAGGGCTCGAAATGACCGGTCAGGTCGTTACATTCTCTCCTACTTAAACATACGTTCGTCCTCGAACGTGCTGAGAACTACACTGGAGTAGTATGAAAATCACTTTTTGCACCTCAAGCACCTTCCCGTGCTATCACAGCTCAGTTGAGCACATTAGCTCGATAAGTTCTGAAGATACTCCCTTTTTATTCAACCAATTAAGCCTTAGAGCCCAATTCTAACATCTGAAATTCTATACCAGGCTTGTTTCCAACATACGATCACTGTATCAATCACTATACGCTGTACTCAAACATGACTGCATAACTCTGTTGAATTCATACTTTGCATCACTTTACTCATAGGACCATAATAAAATTCATGTTTGAATTAATCGAAATTCCATGAATCCAATGATCCCATTGCACCTCATGACTGAATTAATCGAAATTCCATGAATCCGATGATCCCATTGCACCTCATGACCTACATAGGTCTTACTCTAATCTTACAATACCTCCACGATGGATGAGATGCCAAAATTCATAATCAACTGCCGAGCCAACCAATCATCAAGTCTATACTTCTGACAAGAAACATTGCTACATTCTGAACCAAATAACGATCTTCGCTCCTTAACATACTTCATATAATCAGATTGCACTGATCCTAAATCTCACAATCTCATCTTACCCAGTACGAACTGCTCAGGCAATAAACCGCCCCGAATGCGATCACAAGTCTCATATAACGCCGCAATGTGCCAATAGGCCACCAATCCGAACACAACACAAACAGGAATCGAACTCTGGAAGGAATTACCTAACCCCCACACTAATATGGACTTTCTGTAAAAGATAGGAAGCGAAACACACAAAGAAATAGCATATATAAAAACTAGACTTGACATCACACTGTTGCGGCGCGCAACCCAATCCACACATAGATATCACATAAGGAGATTGCACTTCGACTAAACCTGCTCATTAATAAAATATCGAATTTCGATCGTAAGCACTCTAAGTGCATAATACCATCCCTGAGAAAACATATAGCGCTATAGGCTACAAAACTCAAACACAACTGAGGTGCAATACAAAATCTAAATCTCAAGAGCCAACCTGCTCACCTAACATCATCGCAACGTGGAACCTCAACACATACACAATTTATCAGGCCGTCTCAAAACTCACATGGTGCAACGGATCACTACCTGGGATAGCTGATGACAAAATAACACCTCGACTGTTCCTCCACAGGGAGCGCTCGCTGAAATGAACACAACTGGCCTTATACAAAGCCTTGTTCACAAATGAATCAATCCACCGATCTCAAGCTGATCCTGAACATATCAAATTAAGCCAATGACCTTTCAAAGGTCCATACTAATATTTCCTTCTTCTCATAACACATGAGGACAACCGCCATAACCGGAGCAAACCTCCTCGGTTCATAACCCAATAAACAAGGTGCCTTCCAGGCATAAATTTTTAAGGCAATGATATTACCCAAATTCCTCATACTTGATTTAAATCTTTAGTCAAATAAGTGGCTACGTGCCACACTGGTACAATCTTCCCGTGGAACACGTTCCTACAAATCTTCCAAAATAAATAACGGGTCCGCACATCTAAACCATCGGACGCACTAACACTGAAAAGCGATCCAGAATCCTCAACCAGGATGCAAAACCTCTTCCTCAACACATAGATCTCAGGTGATGCTGAGGACAATTCCAATTTACTCTAATCATTCAACCCTTTCCATGCTCATCCGAGCCCGTGACATCCCTGTCAACACCAAACTGCAACCTTGATCCTCACTTCGCATCTCCATGATACTCGCTGCACCTAACGTGCCAACATATGATAGAACACAATTTTTCATCATAACTCTAAAATCATTATCATTTTAACAATTCATCATATACGAACTTTTCACTTAACTCGCTTCAGGAGATTCATAGAAACTGTCACGACCCAAATTCCAAACCCGGTCGTGATGGCGCCTCTCGTAAAGACAAGGCCAGCTAACTAACCCAAATCATCTCTTTAACAATTATTAAACATAAATGAATAGATAAATACAGCTTAACGATAATAATAACCAATACTTACAATCCAACACAACCCGATCGGGGTGTCACAAGTCACAAGCATCTAAAGAAGACTGGACACCACTAAAGGGCCAATAATATATATATAATAAAATCTGGAGTTCAAAAGATGAAGTCTGGTGCCGCGAACGCTGGCGGTCACTCTGCTCAGCTACAATAGCAATACCTTCAACTAGCTCAAAACCCGCTACCGGGTGAACAATACATGCATCTGCACGCGAGGTGCAGGGAGTAAAGTGAGTACTCCAACTCAGTGAGTAATAAAAGTAAATATTAACTGAGCAGGCAGAAATCACGTAAAGCAACCAACATGCTATACAGAAGCCGGGTACGATTTCTGAGAAAACAGTGAAATCTTTAGAAATGTTTCGGCTCAGTTCAAATCTCTTTCGAAAATGGTCTTTTCAATAATTACGAAAATGATTTCAAAATAGTTAGTGCTGATTAGCACAAAAAATCCGCCCCTCGGGCACAAATACCACAGTACAACAAGTAAAAAGGCAAGAAGTATGCAAAATGAACACATAAAAGCTCGCCCCTCGGGCAATATCTCAAACTGAACTAGCCCCTCGGGCTCATTATCCACAACACTCTCGGCCCCTCGGGCTCTCTCTCTCATATCACTCTCAGAAATAGTATCACATAATAACCGTTGCGGCACGCAGCCCAATCAATATATCGCTGCGGCGTGCAGCCCGATCCATATGGGTACCCGCTCTCACTGTGGGGCTGCAAACTCCGGAGGGGCTCCTACAGCCCAAGCGCTATATATCACTGCGGCGTACAGTCCGATCCAATATATACATACTGCGGCGTGCAGTCCGATCCATATAATATACTACTGCGGCGTGTAGTCCGATCCATATAATATACTACTGCGACGTGCAGTTCGATCCATATTATATACTACTGCAGCATGTAGTCTGATCCATATAATATACTACTGCGTCGTGCAGTCCGATCCATATATAATCCTCACATCCAGGCCCTAGGCCTCACATCCCTCCGTGTATCCTCACATCCGGCCCTCGGCCGCACTCAGTCAGAATATCATCACAAGCCCCTCCAGCACTAGTAAAATAATAGTCCTCAGCCCGAACTATCATTTAAATTATCATTTAAGACTCAATATGAGTAAAAGTGGTCGAGTTGTAAAGTAGTGGAGAAATAGTATGACTGAGTTCAAGTAATAAGTCAAAACAGTGAGGAAGACAGTGAAAATAATCCCCAAAGGGTTCAAATAGTTGGCACGAAGCCCAAATACGGCAATCAGTCCAAACAACAGTGATAACAAATAAATTCCAGTCAAATACGCGGTAAATTAATCAATCGGGACGGACTAAGTCACAATCCCCAGTGGTGCTCTACCCCACGCCCACTATCCGGCGTGCAAGTCACCTCAATATAGCACTACAATGTGCAATCCAGGGTTTCAAACCCTCAGGATATCATTTACAATCATTACTCACCTCGAACCGGTGAAATCTCTAGCTCGCGATGTCTTTGCCCCTCAAACCAGCCTCCACGCGCGTCGNTCAAATTGGCCTCCACGCACATCGAATCTAACCAAAATCAGAGTGAATGCATCACAATATGCTAAGGGAACAATACCCAATCGAAAACAATCAAAAAATAGCAAAGATCTCAAAACTAGCAAAACCCGAGCCCTGTGCCCGCTTCTCGAAAAATTACAAAACTTACATTACCGGATTCCTTGTCTCGCCACGAGTCCATACATACCTAGAACTCCCAAATCCGAGCTCAAATGACCTATCAAATTCCAATTTGAAATATCAAAAACGCAAGCCCTAGTTCATCAATTTTAGGCTTAATTTCCATGAATTTCTAGACCAATTTCACAATATAATCGTGTTTAAAGTTCAAAAATCTTACCTTCAATCAACCCTCCTTGAATCCATCTTCAATTTACTCTCCCAAGCTCCAAAATCGCTCAACAATGGAGGGAAAATGACATAAGCTCGCGGATGAAATATTATAAAAACCCCTCTGGTCACCTAGATTTTACCTTACGCGAATGCGGTCAATACCTCCGCATTCGCGATAAACAAATTCCGTTGACCACAAATTTCCTCTACGCGAACGCGAATCCAGGTCCGCGAACGCGATGCTCCAGCTCATCCTCTTACGCGAACGCGTTCAACCAATCACGAACGTGATGAACAAATCAGGCAGGGCCCCAGGCCCCTTCTACACGAACGCGAAGCAGACCTAGCGAACGCGATGGTCTACACAACTCCTCATCGCGAACGCACTCCTAAGGCTGCGAACGCAAAGGTCTGCAACAGCTGGGCAAAAATCTGCAATAACTTCCAAGTTCAAAACTTCCGTTAAGCCATCCGAAATCACCCCAAGGCCCCCGGGACCTCAACCAAAGGCACCAACATATCCCAAAACATCATACGAACTCGTTCCAATCATCAAAACACATCAAACGACAATTAAATCATCAATTCACATCGGATTCAAGCCTAAGTTTCTTCAAAACTTCCGAAACACGCATTCGAT
>MU697924.1:12804-27239 GCA_026770625.1 Nicotiana glauca
TGATCCCACGTCACCCTATCTCACATAGGTCCGACAACACAATATAGCTGAAATTTCACAATCCATCAACACCATAAACCGTAGAACCACATTGCACTTTCCGAAATCATACCCAGAATAAACCCGAACCAGCTGTAATAACCCACACCTGCAACCTCAGGTGAAATCATACAATATACCACACAATCCAACACTCAAAACGATAACTTCTATTCTCAGCAGTTGCCCACAACACCCGGATACCGGTAGAAAACCTCTTATCAACTAAGTCCTTGTTCCAATGCCTTCATATACTGCCAACAATAAATGAAACACGCAGTAAATTGTAACCATTTCTCAAATCAACCATTTATCAAAACCACTTACTTTTAGACTAATACCATAGCAGATTCCGAGCCGAACCTCGATATTATCCTCCCAACAAGCTGAAATCAAATCTGTTCGTATTCATTAATGACCCCAACGATCACCTCGAATCCAACACACCACTCTACTGATATGACACCTCAATACTGGCCTAATCCACAACTTGTATACTACACGTACCAATAAGAAATGGTCTGAACATACCAAATCATGATAAATGACTCAAACGAAAGAGCTGTACCTCAAGCTCATCAGTACCATCACAACACAAGGCTGAGACCCTATCTCACACCATGGAAATGGAATACCTGAATCTACCCTGAAGGGTCATACCCCCGTGTGGCCTCGCCACAATGCGCGATTCTACCCAAACACTGTTACACATGAAACACCTCAAGTCACCATGCTCAAAATCGATAGCCACGCATAATTTGATATCTGAAACCAAAACAATTATTACACTCACGGAGACACAAATAGCATATGACACGCAACCTTCATAACCAATACTCCATTTACCAAGCAACACTTAATTACTCTTCCCGCTCAACTTTCTCTATGAATCCTCTATAGAACCGCACCACATATGCCCATACCCGACAAATCACAACGTCTCACAGCATCAAAAAGCAACTCATAGATCTCCCCAGATCACTAGCAAGTTCACTAACGATCGAATCAACCTATCCCTCAACAATACAACTCGGGACTAACCAAGCTAACTCAAGCTAAATACATAGCCACATCGGCCTGCCAACAAACTCAATACCAAGAAGCCTGAAGCTTCTCCTTCCACTACCATAACTCCTGCCGGAGCCGTACGATATGGTGCCCGGCACCAAATAAATACTGAAATCTACAGTCACGCCCGGCGACATGCCCGGCCACAAGGAATGCATCCGAAAAGTCCCTCAATATCAAAACTGAATCAATGGTAGAAACCTCTGTACTAACATCCCCCACGAAGGCCCAATTAAGAAAAGTAATCCTTCCCAGCCGTCCGTTGGTCTTGGAATACAAACCACTATGCTAGAACATAATCTGATGCACCTCACCACGCAACCTGTGGCATTTTCTAACATAACCCATGGCATAATAGTCTAGAATAACCCAACACTGAGGCAACCAGTCTACACCCCAATATCATATCCAGAATCTAATATACCACGCAAAGAAAGATCCACTCGGGCCTCCAAATCCCAATAGCCACTAACGGTACCAATACACACGATCCACAACCACTACATAGCTTGAACATGAGAACTCCCAGTCTCCAACTTCATATAACACACAAATCACTGTACCTGGTCCCAAATTCTTCCGTATGAATACGTATTACATCTCAAGTACCCAATCATTCCATGAAAGATATTCTTAAAATTCCCCCGTGCCATCAAACAACTCAGTCAACAGCAGTCGTTCTAACAAGAAAGTGTCGTAATACTACTGAAGTATCATCAGTTAAGTCACATTACCCCTCTCCGAGACAAATACTCTCGTCAAATCACTTCCAATTAGCAGTATCATTTCCTTCGTTATCTGAGGCTACTCTTTACTTAAGAGTTTTATGAAATTCTTTTCAAAACTGAACTGTAACTCACTTAGCCAACAACTTCCACTGATCCCATTTGGAAGAAAATCATTATGCATTTCATGCTTCGCATGCCCATTGAAGATAAATACATCTCCAAACCATGGTGAAACTTAACAAGAATTCTTCCCCAAATTCCATTTGCACAAGCCAAGCTGTCAGGACTAAATCCTTCTAACTAGACCAGACTAGGCAAGTTGTCAGCACTCAAGAGCTTTGCTGCACAATACCTGTAAGGGCTCATTACCTCGAACACATACAAAGAAATTAATCATATCCTTATCATACCGATTCGGTCCACTATCAAGCTGTTCCATCTATCTGATTTCCTTTGTGATTCATCAACCACTTGACATTCTTTCTTGTTGTAGCACCACAATGCCTCAACCCAGGCTTACCACACGAGACCCAAGCACGAGACCACCCTATCTAAGACCCATATACCACTGAATACCCTCTCAAATGTTCCCAAGAATACCACATTCCAACATGCTCTGCTTGAAGAACTTCCTACGAATATGAATTCGTTGCCATTACTTTACAGATAATGATACATAGGATCCCATAATTAACATAAAAATACCACAAGCCTCGACATTCCCCGATGAATACACAGTCTCTAACCACATACACAACCTTGAGACACCTGATTGATACATGCAAAATCTTGAACATATTAGAATCATTCTCGAAAGTCATTCACTCTTATTCAATCTACAAATTACCTGACTCAATGAACAGAACCACTCGTGCTTTGTTAGCACCCTGACACCGCAGGATAAGATCTCATCCCAATACAAACAAGCATTTTCCTTCTCTATACGCTGAGCATTCTTTATCATCAACAGCTCAAGACATCCTATTATTCCCACACATCTATGAAGCACCATATAACCTTTGTCAAAAATTTTCTTCACTTGTGCCATCCTCGGCTCAATTTCTGCAACCAGGACTGATCCGCCAGCATCTCGCAAAGGGACCAACATCACACATAACCGTATAATCAGCTAATAGGCAGCAACCTACCCAACTTGGCTTGAAGCCATACATCAAGACACATTCAACAACTCATAACACTTTTACTCTAATGATGCCACAATACTATAATGAGATTAAACTCAAATAATTTACAAGTTTGTGAAAACACAGATCATCTAGTACTGTAATCCTCTGCAAATCTCACATTCATCCCCTCATCATCTGAGTCCACTCTCTTAAGCGACCCAAATTTTTCAAATTACAACACGTACCTTTCAATTACACATGGGATCTTCTAACAATGTACATAAAAAAATCGTACCACTTAAGAACACTCCGCAGGAGATAACCCACCTGCTTTGCCTCAGTTTAGTATTTCAACACACCTTCCACCATCATACACATAACACAGCCATTTAGTCTTCCTGAGGCTGAACTCATACTGTCGCATGTAATGTACTTCACTTCCCAACTAGGAGACACGAAAGTATTCTTCCCGCGCCCATATTCGGGCAACACATCGAATCACAATAGGAATAGAACACTTAACAGCTCATCTATTATTCAGCAGACTTCTCCGTCACTACCAAGTCATATAGATACATCTCGCAAGACTAACATACTCATCACATGAATACCAAACCGGCTTTCTGGCTAATAGGGACAATACCGAACATATAAGTTCAAAACACTTGCTCACACAATCAGCACCTCGGTGCTCAAGCCATAGGCAAAGATCAGGCCTCAAGTCCTCCAGACTGGCCCAACATCAAACTCACGGAGATCACATCTCGCCCCTTGATCGGGGAATCACCAGCCATCCAGGCACATACAATACTGAGTGCTCATGTGCGCATACCGATGTGAGGAAAGAATTTCAAGGGTTATATTCCAAGCTGAATCAAGTACGCACGATAAGAGTTCCAAGAATGGGAAGTTTTCCTAAAGGTTCTGTAGCCTCTCGAGGATAAATACAGACGTCTCGGTACCGATCCGCGAGACTCTACTAAACCTACTCATGACTCGTGAGACCTAGTAACCTAGGCTCTGATATCAACTTGTCACGACCCGAATTCCAAACCCGATCGTGATGGCTCCTCACGTGAAGACAAGGCCAGCCAACTAACACAAATTGTCTCTTTAATAATTATTAAACATAAATGAATAGATAAATACAGGTTAACAACAATAATAACCAGTATTTACAACCCAACACAACCCGACCGGGGTGTCACAAGTCACGAGCATCTAAAGAAGACTGGACACCACTGCAGGGCCAATAATATATATATAATAAAATCTGGAGTTCAAAAGATGAAGTCCGGTGCCGCGAACGCTGGCGGTCACTCTACTCAGCTACAATAGCAATACATTCAACCAGCTCAAAACCCGCTACCGGGTGAACAATACCTGCATCTGTACGCGAGGTGCAGGGAGTAAAATGAGTACTCCAACTCAGTGAGTAATAAAAGTAAATAATAACTGAGCAGCCAAAAATCACGTAAAGCAACCAACATGCTATACAGAAGCCGGGTACAATTTCTAAGAAAACAGTAAAATCAGTGAAATCTTTAGAAATGTTTTGGCTCAGTTCAAATCTCTTTCGAAAATGGTCTTTTCAATAATTACGAAAACGGTTTCAAAATAGTTAGTGCTGATTAGCACAGAAAATCCGCCCCTCGGGCACAAATACCACAGTACAATAGGTAAAAAGGCAAGAAGTATGCAAATCACTCTCGGCCCCTCGGGCTCTTTCTCTCATATCACTCTCAGAAATAGTATCACATAATAACCGTTGCAGCGCATAGCCCGATCCACATATCGCTGCGGTGTGCAGCCCGATCCATAGCTCGCTGCGGCGTGCAGCCCGATCCATAGCTCGCTGCGGCGTGCAGCCCGATCCATATGGGTACCCGCGCTCACTATGGGGCTGCAAACTCCGGAGGGGCTCCTACAGCCCAAGCGCTATATATCAGTCGGCTTGCAGTCCGATCCAATATATACATACTGCGGCATGCAGTCCGATCCATATAATATACTACTGCGGCGTGTAGTCCGATCCATATAATATACTACTGCGACGTGCAATCCGATCCATATAATATACTACTACGTCGTGTAGTCCGTTCCATATATAATCCTCACATCCAGGCCCTAGGCCTCACATCCCTCCGTGTATCCTCACATCCGGCCCTCGGCCGCACTCAGTCAGAATATCATCACAAGCCCCTCCAGCACTAGTAAAACAATAGTCCTCAGCCCGAATTATCATTTAAATTATCATTTAAGACTCAATATGAGTAAAAGTGGCCGAGTTGTAACATAGTGGAGAAATAGTATGACTGAGTTCAAGTAATAAGTCAAAACAGTGAGGAAGACAGTGAAAATAATCCCCAAAGGGTTCAAATAGTTGGCACGAAGCCCAAATACGGCAATCAGTCCAAACAACAGTAATAACAAATAAATTCCAGTCAAATATGCGGTAAATTAATCAATCGGGACGGACTAAGTCACAATCCCCAGCGGTGCTCTACCCCATGCCCACTATCCGGCGTGCAAGTCACCTCAATATAGCACTACGATGTGCAATCCGGGATTTCAAACCCTCAGGATATTATTTACAATCATTACTCACCTCGAACCGGTAAAAATCTCTAGCTCCCGACGCCCTTTCCCTCAAATCGGCCTCCACGCGCGTCGAATCTAACCAAAATCAGAGCGAATGCATCACAATATGCTAAAGGAACAATACCCAATCGAAAACAATAAAAAAATAGCAAAGATCTCGAAACTAGCAAAACCCGAGCCCCGGGCCCGCTTCTCGAAAAATTACAAAACTTACATTACCGGATTCCTCGTCTCGCCACGAGTCCATACATACCAAGAACTCCCAAATCCGAGCTCAAATGACCTATCAAATTCCAATTTGAAATATCAAAAACTCAAGCCCTAGTTCATCAATTTTAGGCTTAATTTCCATGAATTTCTAGACCAATTTCACAATATAATCGTGTTTTAAGTTCAAAAATCCTACCTTCAATCAACCCTCCTTGAATCCCTCTTCAATTTACTCTCCCAAGCTCCAAAATCGCTCAACAATGGAGGGAAAATGACATAAGCTCGCGGATAAAATATTATAAAAAACCGTCTGGTCGCCCAGATTTTACCATACGCGAGCGCGGTCAAAACCTTCGCGTTCGCGACGAACAGATTCCGTTGACCACAAATTTCCTCTACGTGAATGCGACTCCAGGTCCGCGAACGCGATGCTCTAGCTCATCCTCTTATGCGAACGCGTTCAACTAATCGCGAACATGATGAACAAATCATGAAGGGCCCCAGGCCCCTTCTACGCGAACGCGAAGCAGCCCTCGCGAATGCGATGGTCTGCACAACTCCTCATCGCAAACGTGTTCCTAAGGCTGCGAACGCGAAGGTCTGCAACAGCTAGAAAAAAATATGCAATAACTTCCAAGTTCAAAACTTCTGTTAAGCCATCCAAAATCACCCCGAGGCCCCCGGGACCTCAACCAAAGGCACCAACATATCCCAAAACATCATACGAACCCGTTCCAATCATCAAAACACATCAAACGACATTAAAATCATCAATTCACATCGGATTCAAGCCTAAGTTTCTTCAAAACTTCCGAAATACGCATTCGATCGAAAACCCAACCAAACGATGTTCGAATGACTTGAAATTTTGTACACATATCCATAATCACCTAACGAAGCTACAACAACTCTCGAAATTCCATTCCGACCCTCGGATCAAAATCTCACCTATCAACCGGATTTTGCCAAAATACTAACTTCGTCAATTCAAGCCTAATTCTACACCGGACCTCCAAAATAAATTCCGATCACGCTCCTAAGTCACAAATTATCCCGCAAAGCTTACCGAAACACCGAAAATCATATCCGAGCCCTATAACTCATAAGTCAACGTCCGGTTAACTTTTCCAGCTTAAGCCTTCCTTAAAGAGACTGTGTCTCATTTCTTATCAAAACCAATCCAAATCAACTCTAACACACCACATACCAATAACGAAACATGAAGAAGCATGAAATGGGGGAAATTGAGAAATAACACATGAGACGACGGGTCGGGTCGTCACAGAAACACATAGGTAGTTTCCCATAACCGTAGAATATGCAAATCTGCAAGTAGTGGTCCAAGCCACCATAGCCCTTCCGAAATTCGCTGTCACTGAACGAGTCATAATAGAAGAATGCCCCTGATAAATCATCAATCACGGCGGCCGACAAACCTCACACGTACCGCCACAAATCAAACGCATAACTCGATCACGCTGAATGAACGGACCACAGACTCCAACATGCCAAATTCAACTATGGCTAATCAATCCCTTTCCCTTCGGTTTATCCTTGATTGCTTTGGAAATACTACTATTTCTCTTCAACGCATAACATACTTCCTCTACACTCACCCCAAGTGACCTTGAATTGCGAGACCATGTTGTCTCAAATCTCATGAATTATTTAACATTTTCTCAAATGCTACACCATAAGGTAACGCATCATAGAACATTCTGGGTACCTTCTCATAAACTGCTACAAATCTTGATTCTCAGTTGTTCTTATAGGCGTGAAATTATTAGATACCACACTTTATCTTTTGAGTTCCACTATGACCGTTATTGAGAGCCACCCACTCTGACTTGGTCCCGAACATAACTCACTCCATAGATCTTATAGCATACGAATACTCTCTCGGCGAGGCACCTGGCGGAAAATCACTTCCTTTGAAACTTGTATCCATACAAGGCATAAATCCTGAACCTTTTTCCAAGTCCGGACATGAGCCAATAAGGCCAACCATCGCATGCCTCCAACAATTCATTTGCTCGAATTACCACTTATGGTCCTTTTTTCATAGCTGAAATAATCCATCAATGTGCGAATAACCAGAAATCACGCAAGTAGTTAATCATACAGCCCAATTACAAGCGGTGGGACTCTCCCACTTAACTTGAGCCATCATTTCACCATTCTTGAGTTCGCCTAACCTTTTTACCTCTTATTGACATAACCTCCCATCATAAGTTATCAAAATTTCTCGGAATCTTCCTGTAAATCCCCATCTTTCATATTCTGAATCATTAACCACATTCACACGACCGATCTCTTTGTTGAACAACCAATATAATTCTTTGCAGAAGCTTTGCCAACCACGCGACCGCTAACCTGCTCACGGGGAATAACCCACCTGGGGGAATAACCTCCCGACATCTTCCCATGCCGCTGCACGGGGCACGTTCACTATGACACCAATAGCCCATCTGAGTCTGAGCTCACCTTCCAGCTGCACAAGTCCATTCGCTCCTTGCAGACACCAGTTAAATGTGTGGCAATATCCTCCCAATTTCAGGGTTATGCTGCACCCTTCTCCATTTCAAGCAGCTCTTTTCCGCCATATAGATCTTTTGCCGCATAATATCCCATACTTCACATCATACATGCAGACTTCAACCACCAATCATTAAAATCCCTCCAATTCGATCCAAACTCGCTTTAGGTGCGTAGTCATCCTACTACCAAGCCCACATGCAACAGCCGCCACTCTCCCACTTTGGCGGAACTCATCTCTTTAATTAACCACTCGACCTTGCTCCTCATACTTGGCCTTCTAGAAGCTTTAAATGCCACCTGACACTTCCCACATTTCCTTCCTCATACTTTACTGCCCAATCGTTGCCTTAAATAGAACCTATCTTCGTGGTACTTGAACCTACAATAGCTGCTAATCTTTAAGCCTTTCCAAAGGTCATCTTTCTCGATCCGTCAACATTATAAATTCTGATTCGATCTTGAACCACCGCACCATGCGACAACTGACAGTCGTATCTCCAATATTATTTCACAATATCCTGCCATAAAGGCAAATTGTAGCAGATTATAACATCGACGAACTTGGTACTTCCTAATAAAACCACGACACTCCATCATAGAAGAAAAGTTCCACCACGCTTGCAAATGCCAAGTGTCATTACTTTCACTAGCCCACATCTGACCATTCTTAATCTGACTGCATTTAATACTGAATCCCTTGATTACCCGCTGAGAAAAGCTCCCTTCAATTCATCCATTGCCCTTACACGTGGGCAAACATCCTACCATCACAACAACACTGCGAAAAATTGCTCATAAGTATTATGGCAACCTATGCCTAGCCTCAAGGCTCTTAGAAGTCCTGTTACTGAGCTGAACAATAGAATACCCTTCCATAAAGTGACTATTATAGTCCAATCAACTATGCAGGGAAAATCATTCCGCACCACGTTTGTAGTGCCATTTCAATTCTTCAAATTCTCGATTTCTAGCAAGCGCTCGCGTCGCATAAGATTGAGTAGGAAGGAACCAAAGGCATAAGCCTCAAAGGAATAGAACCGCACGATAAGGAAATCAAGAAGGGAAGTACTCCTAACAACCCTGTAGCCTCCCGAGGATAAGTACAGACGTCTCCGTACCGATCCGCGAGACTCTACTATACTTGCTCATGACTCGTGAGACCGACCGGAACCTAGTGCTCTGATACCATGTTGTCACAATCCAAAATCAACTAAGGGTCGTGGTGGCGCCGGACACCGCCGTCAGGCCAGCCAACTCAAATACTTGATTAAATCTCATTTTAACATTTTTGAAATCCAGGATTTTTCCTTCATTATTAAGAAAATTTTAAAGAATGTGGTTTCAAATCAAATTTAAATGTTGAAAAGTTAATATAATACTTCAAACCATCCCAGAAACCCGGTGTCACAAGTGCATAAGCGACTACTGATAGGGGAAGTAAAATACAACATCCGCCCGGAATACAATGGACGGAAAGTAAATACAGTACATTGGAAGGAACTACTCTAGCTGCGGTCGCCTCAATGATGCAGCTCACCTATTCCCAGCGTCATCCATGTTGCTACGCCCAATAGGCTGCCAGAGGTATATATACCTGTGCAACAAAAATGCACAGAAGTGTAGTATGAGTACGTAATCAACGTGTATTTAGTGAGTGTCCTGCCTAATCCCGAAGGGATAGAGACGAGATGGTCAACTTTGACACACTTTAATGGTCCAACAGTTATTTATTCTCAATATACATATCAAACAGTGGATTTTATTTTCTAACATAATTTTTTTATCCAGATAGAGGAAATAAGTAAACACGTAATTCTTTCATAGGAAATTTTCCAAGATTTCTTTTTATTATTAACAAGATGATCTCGAGCCAGAGTGAGGCATGTAACGACTTAAATAAGTCCAGGCAGCAATACAAGCATGCGCAAATCATACCGAGGCGACGGCCCGATCCAACAGAAATAAATGTGCACTTGCCGAGGGTTGACGGCGTGCCTATAGATGCATCTATTAATCTGTCGAGGCGTTCGGCCCGGTCCAAAATAAACACACACAGACAGACAATCAGTCAAGAATTCAACGTGGAGCAATTATCCAAGAAAGGCCAATTCTCTTTAATAATTTGAGAAAACGAAGCTTAAGTCTCTTTAGAAATCCATTTATTAATTTAATGTGATTTATTACCCCGCTCGCGAATCATCCATGCGACGCGGGTACACGTAAGATACATGCTCAGATAGCCAATTAGAATTTTATCGAGGAGTGATTATCCAAATAAGCAAATTCTCAGTTTAACAATTCAGGAAATGATGTTTAATCTCTTTTTTTTTTAAAATTCGTTTACTTATCAAAGGTGATTTAAACAATCCAAGTCATCAATGAGTTCATAATTTACTCAAGTATAACATGCTTTTGGGTCCTAGAATACCCGGACGATAACGTAATAGTAGTTACGCACGGACTCTCGCCACCTCGTGCATACGTAGCCCCCACAAATAGGAGCACATAACCAATTTAATTCACCTATGGGGTAAATTCCCCCTCACAAGATTAGAAAGGAGACTCACCTCACTCCGAAGACTCAAAACCGACATTCCACATTCCTCCGAGGACTCCAATTGATGCACCACGCTCCAAGACTAGACAATGGTTACGCAAATCCATTAATATATGCTCAAATATCCATTCCTAACCCCGATTGAAAGTTGACCAAAATGCTCTCGGGCCCACGTGCCCGGAATCCAAAACTTTTTGAAGATAAAGTTTACACATAACCTTAGGAACTCAAATATATTATTTTCTCTTAATTCCATACTCAAATTGTGGCTAAAATCCAAGATTATAATTTTCTAGGTCTTTCTACCAAAACCACAAATATTTCTACAAGATTTCATACTTAAATCCATGGCATAGTCTTGTATTTAACTTGGAAATAAATAGGAGTGACTTACCTTAATATTGATGATGAAATCCTCCTTGAAACTCTCCAAAAATCACCCCCAAGCCATGCAAAATGGGTGAAATAAACCAAAATCCCGATTTAAAACAAGCCCCTGCCTCCAGTCATTTCCACTTTTGCGGAATTATAGCCGCTTATGCGGCTCCGCTTTTGCGGAATTATAGCCGCTTATGCGGCTTCCCTGACTTAGCCCCCTTTTAGCTTCTGTAATCATACCATCGCAGATGCGGTTCCGCTTTTGCGGAGACTTGTCCGCATCTGCGGTCCTTCCCCAAGGCCCTCATTTCCGCTTCTGCGATTCCCCTTCCGCAGATGCGGTTCCGCTTCTACGGAATCTAGACCGCATCTACGGTCCTAAAGCTTTGGACCAAAAACCGCATCTGCGGCTCCCCGTTCATTTCTGTGGTGCCGCTTCTGCGGTCAACCAAACGCAGAAGCAAAAATACCAGCAACCAGATGCCTTCAGCTCTCTTCCAAATTCCAATTTCGATCTGTTAACCACCCGGAATCCACCCGAGGCCCCCGGGACCTCAATCAAACCTTCCAACCAATCCCAAAACACATTACGGACTTGCTCGAGGCCTCAAATCACATCAAACAACGCTAAAATCTTCAATCGACCTCCAATCCAAGCTTAATGAACTTTAAACTTTTCAACTTCTATTTCCGATGCTTAAACCTATCAAATCACGTCCGATTGACCTCAAATTTTGCACACAAGTTATATTTGACATTATGGACCTACTCCAACTTTTGGAATTGGATTTTGACTCTGATATCAAAAAGTCGACCTCCGGTCAAACTTCTCAAAAACCTTCAAATTTCTATCTTTAGCCAAATGACTTCAAAATAACCTACGGACCTCCGAATTCACTTCCAATCGCGCTTCCAACTCCAGAATCACCATACGAAGCTATTCCCAGACTTGGAATCCCAAACGGACATCGATAACACTGAAATGCTTTTCAAGCTAAATTTAAGAAATTCCTTCTAAAATGCTAACTTCCACAATAGGCGCCAAAACGCTCCCGGGTTATCCAAAACCCAACCCGGGCATACGCCCAAGTCTGAAATCACCATACGAACCTACTGGAACCTTCAGATCCTGATTTCGAGGTCGTTTACTCAAAATTCTCATCCTAGTTCATTCTTTCAACTTTAAGCTTCTCAAATGAGAATTTTTCATTTAAATTTAACTCTGATCTTCCTGCATTTAAATTCCGACCATGCGAACAAGTCATAATTCCTTAAATGAAGCTACTCATGGCCTCGGACTGCTGAACGATGCGCTAGGGCTTGAAATAAACGGTCGGGTCGTTACATCACTATCCTTGGAAATTCTCATTGATTATTTAACTCTTTGGAAAAAGAATAGTTCACCACTACCTAAAAGCAAAAATACAAGAGTTTTGGAAACCTATAGAACAATTTCCTCTAATAAATCTAGGCTATGACTATTACATTGTAAAGTTCACGCAAGAAGAAAACATGCGGAAGGTCCTCCAAAATGGGCCATGGTTTGTTAATGGACACTTTCTATCAATTAAGCGTTGGGAGCCAAATTTTGTAACTACAGATGCACAATAAACTGTCTCTACGGTTTAGGTACGATTGCCACAACTCCCCACAGAGTTTTATGATGAAGCCTTACTGAGGAAAGTTGGGAATTCTATTCGATCACTGCTAAAAATTGGTGCTTATACGAGTGCCACTCTCAGAGGAAGGTATGCTAGGTTGTGCATCCAAGTTCTATTAGAGGAACCAGTCACAACACGGATCCTTAGTGGCTCACATCAGCAGAAAATAATCTACGGAGGGGAGGGCTCCTATGCAAACTATGTGGATGGTTTGGCCATACTAGATCAAGATGCCCGTACCAAGAGATCAAAGGCCAGTATCTAGAAAAATCTGCAAAGGAAGGCATCAACAGCCAACACCATAAAAATTACATACAAGAGGAAGACTGGCAGACGGCGATCTTTGGCAGGAAAAGAGGCAAAATAATAGGTTCAAGGTAAAAATGGAGCAAGCCATGACTGCTACCCAGCAAGAAAATCCTAGTCCAGGTATAAACGTTAAAATTTATGCAGCGGATTTAGGTAAGTACCTCTCCTCTCAAAAAATTTCTTTCAAGGTTAAAAATAATGATTCCCAAATCACCTCGTCCCAATCAAATACCCAGCAGCCTAAGAAAATGGACACAAACTATCAAGACACTTTGAATAAAAACTCTTCTAACATCCCAAGGGGTGTCGTTGATAACAAAAGCATAATGCAAGAAAGTTCCATTAAAGAGAATACCACTCTCTCCAATAAGTTTAATCCACTCCACCCACCTGATGAAGAAGGTGAAGAGCCAAACTAATTGTTTAATACAGCCTTTCTGCATTCCCCATCTTCTTCGATAGAAACAAAGCAACTTTCTCAAAGAAACGCTAAACGTGTGTAAACCTACTATACCTAATGAAAAAGAATTACTCTCAAGTCCCTCATAATCTTCTAACAACCTATTATGTAGGCCCCAAGTTGTAAAAAAAACAACCCAATCAAAACCATCAAAACTCCTCACCAACATACGCGGCTATGGCGGATGGACAAATGTCCATGCAAGTTGATACATTAGCCCATAATAAACACTACTCCACGCCAGAATTAACCAATATATCCTATAATAAATCTCATGACAGAGATTCTCAATCATCACTCTCTTGTCCTCACCCTATTGATGAGGCTCCATTAATACCCTCTCCATCATCTCAGTATGATAATTCCCCTCCTTCTTCTATTAACAAGAAATCCAACTCTCTACCACTTCAGGCCTCCAATGAATCCAATGGAGAATTTTTCTCTCATGCGTCCTCACATAGCTCATCATCAACTAGTATATGTAGCATATCCTCCCAACCATGCCCAGCAACCGCAGTCATGGATCAAGCAAGGGTTGCAGGGCCAAGAAGTCTTCTACACCATGACTATAGAAGGCAGGGAGGTATTGATAGTTCTTCAGAATCCAACCTTCCTGGCGCAAATGATATCAGAAGGCATGAGATTGGCCCTAGACAACTATCTAAACCACATGTGGATGGCCAACGTGCTAGATCCCCTAACCCAGCTCTAGCACCCGCGCTTTATCACAACATGCACCATCATTGGAACCCCCCCCCC
>MDKF010584728.1:0-31559 GCA_026770625.1 Nicotiana glauca
GAGTCTTATTGGTGAAAACCCTCACGGGCACCGTAAGGCGAAGTGAGCTTGAGAGATATAAAAATGAGAGAGTCTAATTGGTGAAAACCCTCACGGGCACCGTAAGGCAAAAGTGAGTTTTTCAGATGGGCAAATGAAAGAAGTCTTTGGTTGAAAGGTGTTTGAAACATGGCAAAACGAGCAAGGTTTGGGTTTTGGTAAAAGTTGGTTGTGAAAGTATGGAACAACAAATGTGACAATTGACAGTTGATTGGTTGAACGGACTAGGCTGGTTAATCCAAAATGCATGGCACGGTCAATGGAATCAGTTTTTCCACTCAGATAAGTCCTATCCTTTTACTTCATTACAACTCATTCATTTTCAGAGTCTTTCTATCCTCAAAATCTTCAAGGTCATTGCATTTCATTATCTTGAAGTCTGTCTATAAGACGTTTCAGTGTCAGTTCAATTCAAAACAAAAGAAGGATGTCAAGGCTAACTACCAGTTTCCCAGTTGTATGGCACAACGAGATCGGGACGTATCAAAAGAAAGTAAAACATGAAGGACCAATGAAAAATCCCATCAGCGGAATAATCAGATAATTGTGAGGGAGAAGCAAAGTTTCACGAGATGGGAACAGAAACACCAAAATACAAGGTGAAACATTTTGGTCATCAAGATCAGAGAGTTGAAAGTCAGCCGGGAAATCATGGCAAGTCAAATCAAGTCCAAAGAATCAAGCCAGAGCAAAGTCGGAAGCGGGAGCATGGCCAACAAGAATGCCGGCAGCTAACTACCATTTTTATATTAACAAATCTTTCTTTGATTAAAACAGGGGCAGAAAGAATTTGTTTTTGTAAGCAGGAGCCCACCTGGATAACAAGGGAATTCTTTCCAAAGTTAGCAAGCAGGAGCCCACCTGAAGAATAAGGAAATACATTTCAAGCACAACAGCCAGGAGCCCACCTGAAGAACAAGGGGATATCTTTTCAAATCCAGCAAACAGGAGCCCACCTGAAGAACAAGGGAATATCTTTTCAAATGCAGCAAGCAGGCACCCACCTGGAAAACAAGGGATGTACAATCCAAATTTTAGCCTTCAATTTCAATACTTGATAACATGATGTGCCCAGTCACCATACTGGTGCAGAAAATTTTCTTTGTTTGATTATTTGGTTGTAATCAGGCACCCACCTGGAAAACAAGGGAATACATTTTCAAGCATTGCAAGCAGGAGCCCACCTGGAGAACAAGGGAATACTTTTCAAGCATCGCAAGCAGGAGCCCACCTGGAAAACAAGGGAATACTTTTCAAGCATCGCAAGCAAGAGCCCACCAGGAAAACAAGGGAATATTTTTCAAGCATCGCAAGCAGGAGCCCACCTGAAAAAAGGACATACATTTCAAATTGTAGTAATCAAGAACAACCAAAAGAATGGCAAAATATCGTCAAGGCAACAACAAGAATCCCGTTGAAAGAACACAAGATACGAGTTCAAGGCATCACAAGAGCAAGTTTGAAGGCATAGATAGGATTTCTTGTAACTCATAGTGCATATCTTAGGCTAGCTTTTTTTTTGACACGGTGTAATAAGGAGGTCAGCAAGCAGTAGCAGCAGCAACAGCAGTGAAATCACAGCTCCTGGTAGTCCCAGTTACCAGACACTCTTGAACTACACTGACATGATTCCTGTTTAGCCCAGGGTATGTAGGCAACCTCTGAAGCAGGGTGCGGTCAAACTTTTCAAAATGCTTCACACAGAATATGCGAACGGGCAAAAATCTCTCAGTTCCGCTCACCTGTCTTTGCACAAAAACTCTTCGTGTTTCCGGGCAAAAGGGGCAGCTGTGAGCACGTGATTTTTGCCCTAAGCAAATTATTCCCAAAATTCAAACAAAATAATTTTTCTTTATTTTTATAATTTTTGTGTATTTTGGTGTCATTTTTCTGATAATTGTTGCATGTTTGTGTTAATTGGTTGCATAATAATTCATATTAAAAATATAAAAAATATGCATTTGCATTAGGAATTTAATTTCACATTTTAGTTTTAAGTAGGTATTAATTCATTTTAGAACAATTTAAAGAAAATAAAAAAAATAGTTCACTTTCGCATTTTATTATTTTAACTGGAAATTGCTACAAAATAGTTATTAAATAGATTTTAGGCTTTAATTAGTTTTAGTTTAATTGTTAGTTTAATCTCAATTTTTTATAAAATCAAAAAAAATAATATATAAAATATATCTAGAAAATAAAAAAATAAATATACAAAATTGAAATACAAGTTAAAAATGAAAAGAAAATTAATTAAGGTGGGTTTTAATAAAGAATCGAATTGGGTTCTCGTTTTGATGGCCCAAATTGCCAATGCATCCGCCCAGGCCCAATTACCATCCAAACCCGGTCAGCCCCCAACTAATCAAAACAATGCCGTTTAGCGTCGTTAAATCCTAACCATTGATTAACTTTGATCCAACGGTCCTTAGTCGCCTGTGGGTAAATATTAAAGGGCCGGATGATTTAATTAAATCAGAAAAAATAGAAACAAACCCGTATTGTCTCCTTCATAACAACCCTAATCTCGCCGGAATCCCTCGCCGGCGGGAAACACCACATGCACCAACGGCCCCAAAATTTACACCGTAGGTCCATCTCATCCCCCTCTTTCCATTCCCACCCTTAGCTTCCTTCAAATCTCCCCAGAAGTCCTCGAATCTTCCTTTGAAAATTTTCCGACCATGACGCCGGTTAACCCAATCATTTCCAAAATAACACCAAAGAACTGCTTTGACTTCCCCGCACAACCCCTAAAATCTTGAGTCTCGAATATAGCCAGAGCGGCTCGAATTTGAGTTTGAAAATTTTTCGGCGTGTCTGAATTTCACTAAAATTTGCACAAATGGTGCCACGGGGTTCTCCTCATCTCTTCTTAAGGATCTTGGTGTTATAAAGGATCAATTATATGCCAAAGTTAGACAGTCAAGTGACCATTAAAGTCGTAAGTCTTTTTCCCCTTTCTTTGTTTTCTATTTGTCGATTAGGACTTTGCATGTTTCCTTTTGATGGTTATAGTTTGTTTTAGCATTAGTATGATCTTTATTGATTGATGTTTTGATAATTAGTCCAATTAACTCAGTAGTTTAGTGATTAGAATTAGTTTGTTGTTATTAGTGATTATCTGGGATAAATTGATTAGTCAGTCTTAGTTAATTAGTTCATTGTAATTGTTAGTTTAGATTAAAATTCCAGGGTTAGTTCTGGTTAATCAAGGATTAGGGATTTGTTTGAATAGTGGCAGTAAGGGTAATTGAGGCAATTCATAAATAAAGAAAACCTTGTAGAATAAATAAGAATTCACTAGAATAGCTTAGAACTTTCTAGAAATAGGACCTTAGTGCACATTTACGGAAGCTTAGGGTGTCTAATTAAGTAATAGGTCAGGAAATAAGGGGAATACAAGCAATTAGGCATATTAAACATGGACTGATTTTAAAATCAAAAAATCTGAGGATTGCCCCTCAATTGTGCCTATAAAAAGGTATCACCTTACCTTGTAATCCAAGTTTGAGAATACAGAAAATTTCCCTCTCCAGCCTCTTCTTCAATTTTCAGATCACATTTCGAAATTCATAGAAAAATCCAAATAGAACACTGTTCCATTTGATTTCCAGATTGAAAACAGTTCAGTTATTCTTTTTCTATTTGAGAATTAGCTATTCTAAGCCTTTTAAAGGTCATTGAATCAATTGTGTGGATAAATTTGTACTGTATGCTGGTTTTTCAAAGCTTACTGGGCTGTTGATTCTGCTATTGAAGTCAATAGCTGTTGATAATTTCTCCTATTAACACATAATTGATCCTTTCGTTTTTTCTGAAATTTCCAGGTACCTACTTGTAACTTCAAAACTTTGAAATGCAATTGAAGATGATCTTATGCTATAGATTCACAGTTTCAACAGCTTTTCCATGTCTTAGATAATTTTTGTGATGTCGTATACTTTTGTTACAATCAAACGATATCAATTTCTTATTGCTAAGTAATAGACTGATCAATTAATTCAATGTATTCGTGTTTTTATGTTGATAGTGTATCAAAGAGTTTTGATAGGTTTTTATATGTATTAAATCAGAACTATCATGGACTTTTACATATGTGATCATTAGCTGAATTTTAGTGCATTTTAATGTTTGCTTCAGTTGAATTGTCATTTTGTTTGAGGTAAAAATCGAAAAAAATAGGTTAGCTTAATAACCGGGGTTATCAAATAACTAATTAGTAGCTGGTGTTATTGCATAAATCAGTTTATGAAAATGAGATTAGAATTCAATTGAATAATGCCTGTTAGATTTGAATAAATATTTTCATCCTTGGCCTGTAATTTGGAACACACAGTATAGTTGGAGATAATATGTTAAGCAAATGTTCAGACAAATCCTTGATGCACTAAGTTTGGGGTTCAAACTTATGATCTTCTCACCTGACCTGATCAGCCTGTCCAATTTGAGCTGATCTCAGGCCCAAAAGAGCTGTGATTTAGATGAGATACACTTGTCTCCAATTAAAAGATACACAGCTTCAGTTGGGCCAAGGCCCATAGTGAGTTGATTTTAATATGAACTGTAGCCTGATTCACATTACCTGGGCCAAGCTAAAGGCCCAAAAAAATTACTGAAATTTAAGTGAGAATCATAAGTCCCAAATATAATAATATTAAAAATAAATAATTAGGAATATGGAAAATTAATCCATAAATATGAAAATTGGATTTTGAATTAGGTAGCGGGTTCAAGCTAAAATGTTTCACCCTTTTGTTTGAATTCGGACTTGAATTCGAGATTCGAATTTATATTCGTGAATTAATTGACCATTAGAGACAAATAAATAGAGAATTTTAGATTGTTAGTTTGGCCTTTAATAATAAACTGAGACGAGCCTCGCCAAATCAAATACATAGTTGTGGGGCCCTCATTAACTACTTAATTCAAAAAATACTTAGTATTCGGGATGGGTCGTTTAGCGAATTTCACGGCCTTCCCAAAAGATAACAAACACGTTAGTCACTTTAGGCGCGATTTTTAATAATCTTACCTTCCTAATACGGGTATGCATTTCATGCGACCCAAATCTAAATCCGAAAATATTGAATAAGAATATGTCGAGGATCCGGGTGCATTTCATGTGAAGTGATCCGAAAGCATGTCCTTAAACGATGTTCACTTTCTTAAATAAATAATAATTGACAAAAAGTGGTAAATAACTTTAAAATTGCACTGTAGGTTGACATGTATTAAAATCAATTTTTAGCCAAATATAGCAGTTGAGCGACCGTGCTAGAACCACGGAACTCGGGAGTGCCTAACACCTTCTCCCGGGTTAACAGAATTCCTTATCCGGATTTCTGGTTCGCGACTGTAATACAGAGTCAAACCCTTTCTTCGTTTCGGGATTCAAATCGGTGACTTGGGACACCATAAATCTCCCAAGTGGCGACTCTGAATCTTTTAATGAAACAAATCCCGTTTCGACTGTCCTTTAATTATAAAAACTCCTTTTTATTATACCCTTCCCCGGTGTGTAGTAAAGCCGGAAAAAGAAGGTGTGACACCAGTCAGGAAGAACATAAACACATAGAGCGGGAGAGGGATTTGGGATTCACAAAATTGTAAGTACACAGTAGGTAAATGACAATTGTCCAGGCATGCTTTGACTCACATAAGGGATTACACTGATTTAAAGGGAAGAGAGACATAGTAACATGCTGATAATGTAACTTAACTACAAGTTTCACAACAGAACCACAAGTAGAAGCAAGCTAGAAATATAAGAAACTGAAACAATGAGAGAAGCATATTATTGTTGGAGCTTTAAATCAAAACTAGGGCATATTAGTGAAGATAGAAGTAAGAAGAATGAAAGAACCAAAGAGCACATATGATTAGCCTTGGCTTACAACCGGCCAATAGTAGCAAATAGCATAAGAGAAAAAGAGAGTAGAGATTTCAGTAAGATTTGAAAACCAATGTTCGTCTGTTGTTAATGAAAGACTTAGGGTATTTATAGTTGAAAGTAGGTAGCGAAATAAGATAAGAATCATAGTAGTATAATAATTGAAGGACTCAGAATCAATCACTTAGAGAATCAAGGAAGTACTCCCTTAAGTTAAGGGAATCTAATAAAATGGGAAGATTCAGCATCATATAAGGCAAGAAGAAAATCAGTGCATGACTAAATAAGGAAGGAGTCAAGGTTCAGTAAACATAGAGTAGTCGATTAGGACTAAATTCATAAAAACTTAATTAAGGACACAACTTAGTAGTAATAAAGCATCATAACAAATATGGTAATGAAATCAGTTAGCTTAACAGACAGGGTAAATTTTTTAGGGCTTCAAAAGAAAATATTTCAATCACCAACAATTAAGGAAATCAAAATCAATCAAGAGGGAGTCGTGATTCTGTATTTCAACATATAAATAGAGAAGATCAAACATATGTAACACATGGAAAAGTTAGCCATATTGACAGAGAGAAGCAAGAGATGAACAAGCAAAATAAGCACAGTCATACAGAAGTGGCATAAGTAGGCTAAGGATTCAGTAAAACACCTTCGAAACATGGTAACCACGGAAGATTAACAAGAATCAAGTAATCATGCTAACACACAGAACCAAAGCAAAGAAAATCTTAGAAATTAGGGCTTTAAATAGAGTCAAGTTAAAAAGTAGTAAGAACATAAGATTGGTCAAAATAAGCAAGGAAAGAGTTTAAATCATAAAGAAATTGGTCAAAACAAGTGTAGAAAGAACTCCGCGAAAACCCTAGTTTTTAAAGAAAGTAAAATGTTTAAAAATTGAGGATATTTTAGAAGAGGCTCGAGAATAAGCAAATCATAGAAAGAAACATGCTTTAAGCATTAAAAATAACACATATCTAAGAGATTCAAACGAGAGTTAGGGTTTCAAAAGAAACCCAACTAGAAACGAAAAAACCTGTTGCAAGCTTCACATATCGTAACACATATGGTGTGATTTTGCCCAAAATCACACCAGAGAAGCCTCAAACAATAGAAACAGAAACCCTAGGTCCAAATTGACATGGCCCAGGACCCTTGAATACTTCCGGAGCATCGAAACATGAAATACCAGATGACCTCCTGCCAAGCTAGGAGGTAAGGCAAGCTCATAAGCAACCTCCCCAATACGCCTCAATATCTCAAAAGGGCCAATAAACCTCAGACACAACTTTCCCTTCTTCCAAAATATCATAACGCCCTTCATAGGCAAAACCCAAAGCAGAACCCGCTCTCCTACCATATAGGAAACATCACGAACCTTCCGGTCCGCGTAACTCTTTTGCATGGACTGGGCTGTACGGAGTCTATCCTGAATCACCTTATCCTTCTCCAAAGCATCTTGAACCAAATTTGTGCCCAATAATCTAGCCTCACCCAGCTCGAACCAACCCATCGGGGATCGACACCGCCTACCATATAAAGCCTCATACGGCACCATCTGAATGCTAGACTGATAGCTGTTGTTGTAGGAAAACTCCACCAATGGAAAGAACAGATCCCAAGACCCTCCAAACTCAATCATACACGCACATAGCATATCCTCAAGAATCTGAATAGTGTGCTCTGACTGTCCGTCCATCTGAGGGTGAAGTGTTGTACTCAACTCCACCCGAGTACCTAACTCATGCTAAACGGTCCTCCAGAACCATGATGTGAACTAAGTACCTCTATCTGAAATGATAGAAACTGGTATACCATGCAGATGACAATCTCCCAGATATAAATCTCCGCCAACCACTCTGAAGAAGTGGTAGTACACACAGGAATGAAGTGAGTGGACTTGGTCAGCCGATCCACAATCACCCAAATAGCATCAAACTTTCTTAAAGTCCATGGGAGCCCAACTACAAAGTTCATGGTGATCAGCACCCACTTCCACTCCCGAATCTCTATCTGCTGAAGCAATCCCTCCGGTCTCTGGTGCTCATATTTCACCTGCTGACAGTTGAGGCATGAAGCTACAAGTCCAACTATATCTTTCTTCATTTTCCTCCACCAATAGTGCTACCTTAAATCCTAACACATCTTCGCAGCACCTGGATGGATGGAATACCGCGAACTGTGGGCCTCCTCTAGAGTTAACTCCCGAAGCCCATCAATATTGGGTACACAGATCCGACCATGCATCGTCAATACCCTGTCCTCACCAATAGTCACATCTCTGGCATCACCATGCTGAACCTTGTCCTTGAGGACAAGCAAATGAGGGTTATCATACTGTTGCTCCCTAATACGATCAAATAAGGAAGAAAGAGAAACCACACAAGCTAGAACCCGACTGGGCTCCGAAAAATCCAATCTAACAAACTGGCTTGCTGAAGAATGAACATCCATCGCCATAGGCTTCTCCGATGCTGGTAAATAAGCCAAACTCCCTAAACTCTCTGCCCGCGTGACTCAAGGCATCGGCCACAACATTGGCCTTACCCCAGTGATAAAAAATAGTGATATCATAGTCCTTCAGCAACTCTAACCACGTCCTCTATCGCAAATTTTGATCCTTTTGCTTGAACAGGTGCTGCAAGCTCCGATGATCAGTATAAATCTCACAAGGCACACCGTACAAATAATGGCACCAGATCTTCAAGGTGTGAACATTGGCAGCTAACTCAAGATTATGGACATGATAATTCTTTTCATGCACCTTCATCTATCTGGACGCGTAGGCAATCACCCTACCGTTCTACATCAAAACCGCTCCAAGGCCAATCCCCGAGGCATCATAATAGATAGTGTAAGACACCGAACCTGTAGGCAATATCAAAATTGGGGTCGTAGTTAGCTATCTTGAGCTTCTGAAAGCTCACCTCACACTCTTTCGTCCACTAGAATGGAGCACCCTTTTGGGTCAGTTTGGTCATAGAGGTTGTAATCGATGAAAACCCCTCAACAAAACGACGGTAGTAACTTGCCAAGCCAAGGAAACTGCGGATCTCTATGGCTGAGAATGCTCTAGGTCAACTCTGCACTGCCTCTACTTTCTTCGGATCCACCTGAATACCCTCACTCGATACCACATGGCGTAAGAATGCCATGGAATCCAACCAAAACTCACACTTTGAGAACTTTGAATATAACTTCTTTTCCCTTAGAGTCGAGCACTGTCCTCAAGTGTTGTTCATGATCTTCCCGACTCCAGGAATACACCAGAATGTCATGAATAAAGAAATGACAAATGAGTCAAGATATGGCCGGAATACACTGTGCATCAAATGCATAAAGGCTGCTAGGGCATTGGTCAGCCCAAATGACATAACAAGGAACTCGTAATGACCATACCGAGTCTTGAAAGCAGTCTTCGGGATATCTGGCACCTGAATCTTCAACTGATGGTACCCTGAACGCAGTTCAATCTTAGAGAACACTCGTGCACCCTGGAGCTGGTCAAATAGATCATCAATACGAGGCAAAGGATAATGGTTCTTCACTGTAACTTTGTTCAACTGGCAATAATCACTACACATAGGCATAGAACCATCCTTTTTCTTCACAAACAAGACAGGAGCACCCCAAAGTGATACACTGGGCCGAAAAAACCATTATCAAGAAATTCCTATAACTGATCCTTCAACTCAGGAGGAGCCATACAATACCAAGGAATAGAAATGGGCTGAGTGCCCGGCAACTGATCAATGCTAAAGTTAATATCTCTATCGGGCAGCATGCTCGGAAAGTTAGCTGGAAACACATCGAGAAAATCCCGTACTACTGGGACTGAATCAACGGAAGGGGTATCAATACTGACATCTCTGACATAAGCTAAATACGCGTCACACCCCTTTTTAACAATACGATGAGCCTTAAGGAAAGATATAACTCTATTGGGAGTGTGATCTAAAGCACACCACCATTCAACACGCGGTACACGTGGCATAACCGACGTTACAATTTTGGCGTGACAATCAAGAATAGCATAATGGGGCGACAACCAGTCCATGACCAAGATAATATCAAAATCAACCATGTTGAGCAAAAATAAATCGGCTCTGGTCTCAAAACCATTAAGAGCAACCAAACATGACCAATAAACGTGGTCTACAACAAAAGAATCTCCTACAAGAGTAGAAACATAAATAGGGGAACTCAAAGAATCCCGAGGTACACCCAAATACAGAGAAAAATAGGAAGACACATAAGAATAGGTGGAGCCTGGATCGAATAGAACTGATGCATCTATGTGACAAACCAGTATAATACCTGTGATGACAAAATCAGAGGCTATAACCTCGGTATGGGCAGGAAGGGCATAGTATCTGGCCTGGCCTTCCCTTCTAGCTGGCTGAGCAGGTGGGGTAGTAACTAGTGCTGTGATCATAGCCTGAGAACTCTGCGGAGCGCGCTATAGCTGAGAAGTATGTGGAGGTGCACTCCTCCCAAATCTTGGGAAATCCCTCACTATATGGCGTGTTTCACCACACTCAAAACAAGATGTGGGAGGATGTGGCAGTGGAAACTATGCGGTAGGGGTACTCCAAGACCTCTGGACACCTCAAACACTGTGTGAAATCTGATATGCAAACTAAGTTGGGTGGACCACAAAACCTCTACCATGCCGTACTCTTCCTCCAAAATAAGGACCAGTGGGTCTCTCCAGTCTACGAGGTCTCCTCACTTCCCTATGCTCTCTCTCTTGGATCTACCTGCCCTCTATTCAATGAGAGGTCCTCACCACCTACTGAACTGGGACCATATGTTGTGTCGCTATGACACCTGGAACCCGACCAATGATAACTCGCTGCTCTAGATTAAGGTTAGGGGAAGTCTGGGTCCATTCCCCGATATATGAAGTAGTTGGTACAACTTGAATCAACCTCGCCTGAACTAATGTACCAAACATGCTCAGGAACTGCGCTAATGTATCCTGAAGTGCTAGAGTAGAAGTAGAAGTAGGCGTATCAGGCTCCTGGACTCCGGCTAGAACTATTGGTGGCTCCTCGATGGCAGCTCGCGTAGGTGCTCTGGTTGCACCACGTGCGCATCCTCGGCCTCTACCCCAGCCCCGACCTTTGACTGCTCTCGTAGGGGGCACGAGTGTCTGATCATCTCTGGTAGCACGTGTCCTCACTATTTGTAAGATAATGGAAGACATAGGTGTAGGATTGTGATGTCAAAAATATCACACGATAGGGAAATCAAATAAAGTGGAATTTTCCTAATGGTTACATAGCTTCTCTCAGATAAGTACAGATGTCTTCATACCGATCCACGAGACTCTAATAAACCGGCTTGTGATTCATGACTCCTATGAACCTAGAGCTCTGATATCAACTTGTCACAACCCCGGTTTGCCCTCCATGAACCATCATGATGGCACCTAGTCTCTATGCCTTGGTCAATATAAAACGCAGACCATAACCCAATTTGCGGAAGAAAACAATCTAAAATAGATGTAGTGTAATAAGACACCATTTAAAAGTACCGCTTGGAATACACAATATTAACTCTCAAAACCAATATATTTTTCCCAAAACCTAGAAACCCATGAATCACAAACTACGAATATAATAAAAATGCTCTAACTCCGAAATGTCTACATCAACAGAAAAGATAGAAAGACTATCACTACAAGATAGAATGGAAAGGGACTCCTCGGTCTACGGACACGGCAGATATAACTCAAAGTCTCTGGAGTAGTCGCCTTGCCTCAAGGGTGATAGGACTGAGTCGAAGTACCTGAATCTGCACATAAAAAATAAGTGCAGAAAGGGCATGAGTACACCACACCGGTACTTAGTAAGTGCCAAGTCTAACCTCGGTCGGGTAGTGACGACAAAGGTCAGGGCCCTACTGAGATTAAATGAAATATCAGGTATAACAAAATACGATAAGCAATACAGTTAAAACTAAAAATAAGAATTAATACAGGATAATAATGAGGATAACAAAAACTTAAACAGTGGCAAAACAATCACAAGGAAATACCACTCTTCACAAGGATAATATCTGGGGATCTCTCAATATCCCGAGGATCCCTTCGTAACCTCATTATATGTCAGGGATCTCTTGGTATCCCGAGGATCTCGTGGTATCCTCAATGTATGCTAGGGATCTCTTGGTATCCCGAGGATCTCTTAGTAACCTCAATGTATGCTAGGGATCTCTTGGTATCCCGAGGATCTCTTGGTATCCATGTATGATAGGGATCTCTTGGTATCCCGAGAATCTCTCCGTATCCTCAATATATGCTAGGGATCTCTTGCTACCCCGAGGATCTCTCGGTATCCTCAATATAAGCGAGGGATCTCTTGGTATAGCGAGAATCTCTTGGTATCCTCAATGTATGATAGGGATATCTTGGTATCCCGAGGATCTCTTGGTATCTTCAATGTATGATAGGGATCTCTTGGTATCCCGAGGATCTCTCGGTATCCTCAATATATGCTTGGGATCTCTTGGTATCCCAAACTTCAGCTCAAATTGTAAATGTGTACACGGGATCTCCCGGAATGCCATCTTGTAGTCCCAAAGTAAAACACACAACGATGACACAAGGAATACTCAAATAAACTCAACCTCATACCAAAGTAGCACATACAATTCTAACCTGACATACTTCATGTAATACTAAAAAGGCGGTTGAAGCAAATAAAGCAATTAAATTAATTAGACATTTCTCTAAGCTAACAGCAGGTTTAAAAGTGCAAGTAGAATAAATAGAAAAGGGAAAACACAATTAAAGTTACTTAATGAAAATGGGATTTTCAACAATTAGCATAAGTACGCATTTGTCACGTCACGTACAAGGCATTTCAATTATCAGAATACTAATCTTAAGGAGAAAGTCCCCCACACAAGGTTAGGTAAGCTACTTACCTCGAACCAGCTCAATAATCAACCAGAGACAATCTTCTTACCACGAGTACTCGACTCCAAATGGCCCAAATCTGTTCAATTCAATTGCATAATGTAAATAACATTTCAAGTAACTGATTCTACAAAGAAATTTTAAGCTAATACGCGAAATTAGGTAAAATGACAAAAATGCTCCTCGGGACCATGTCTCGAAATCGGGTAAAATTTATATTTCCAAAATCCTCACACTCTTACGAGATCAGTCATACCAAAAGTGCCAAAGTCGGACCTCAATTGGTCCTTCAAATCATTAATCAAAGGTCTCTAATTAATTAAGCCCTAACCCTCAATTTGCCACTGATTTTCCTTAAATTTTCATTCTTAGGATGATAAAAATCACTATAATAATGAGTTTAGGTTCCTCGAAGCTCTCTTGAATCCCCTCTCAAAAATCTCCCAAAAGCTCACTTCTCGGATGAAAATGGTGAAAGAATAGCTCAAACTTGCGAAGGCAACTATTTATATGTTCTGCCTAGCAATCCCGCATCTGCGGTCTAAAAATCGCATCCGTGATACCGCTTCTGCGATTGGGGAACCGCTTCTGCAGTTCTCACTTAAAACCTCTGAGCTGCACCTGTGACCCAGAATCCGCTTCCGCGGTTGGATTCCGCATCTGCGGGAGTTGCACCTGCGGCCTCTCAACCGCAGATGCGGTTATGACATTAGTTATTGCTTCAGCTGCAACTCCAAACTCCAAATCCTTGTGACAACCATTTGAAATCATCTAAAGGCCCACATGACTTCAACCAAAAGCAAAAACAAGTCTAATAACACTGACCAAACTTGTACCAATCCTTAAAACACCTAAAACAACATCGAAACCTCGAATTAACCATAGATTCACGCCTAAGAACTCCAAAATTCTCAAAATACGCTTTTGATCAAAAAGTCTATCAAACCTTGTCTGAATGACCTGAAATTTTGCACATACGTCACATTTAACCCTATGTAGCTACTCCAACTTCCGAAATTCCATTCCGACCCTCGGATCAAAATCTCACTATCAAACCGGAAACTTCAAAAATTTGACTTTCGACATTTCAAGCCTAAATTAGCTACGGACCTCCAAAACTCAATCTGAATACGCCTCTAAGCCCAAAATCATTCAATGGAGCTAACGGAACCATCAGAATTCCATTTTGAGGTTGTCTTCACACTATTCCGACTACGGTCAGATTTCTAACACTTAAGCTCTCATTTAGGGACAAAGTGCCTCAAAACTCTCCGAAACTCAAAACTGAATATCTCGGAAAATCAATATAGCAGAAATAAACACGGGGAAAGTAGTTATTAGGGGATCGGGGAGTAAATTATTAAGATGACCGACCGGGTCGTCACATCCTGCTACACTTAAACATTTGTTCGTCCTCGAACGAGCATAGAGACAAACCTGAAGTAGTGAAAAGATGAGGGTAACGACAATGCATATCCTGCTCAGTCTCCCAGGTTGCCTCCTCGACTGGCTAACCCCGCCACTGGCTCCTCAATATAAGATAAATCTTTGTCCAACTGGACTGAACTAAAATCCAACACGTGCAACGGTTCGCCGTTATACCATCTGTAGCATCGAATCACAAAGTACCGGATGAACTCCTGCCAAGCTGGGAGGTAAGGCAAGATCATAAGCAACCTCCCCAATATGCCTCAATATCTCAAAAGGGGCAACAAACCTCAAACTCAACTTTCCCTTCTTCCCAAATCTCATAATGCCCTTCATAGGTAAAACCCGAAGCTGAACCCGCTCTCCTACCATATAGGAAACATCATAAACCTTCCAGTCCGCTTAACTCTTCTGTCTGGACTGGGCTGTACGGAGTCTATCCTGAATAACCTTAAACTTCTCCAAAGCATCCTGAACCAAATTTGTGGCCAATAATCTAGCCTCACCCGGCTCGAACCGACCCACCGATGATCGACACCACCTACAATATAAAGCCTCATACGGCGCCATCTGAATGCAGGACTGATAGATGCTGTTGTAGGAAAACTCTGCCAATGGAAAGAGTTGATCCAAGACCCTCCAAATGCAATCACACACACACGGAGCATATCCTCAAGAATCTGAATAGTGCACTCGGACTGTCTATCCATTTCAGGGTGAAATGTTGTACTCAACTCCACTCGAGTACACAACTCATGCTGAGCAGCCCTCTAGAACCGGGATATGAATTGCGTACCTCTATATGAAATGATGGAAACTGGAACACCATGTAGACGAACAATCTCCTGGATATAAATCTCCGCCAACCGCTTTGAAGAATTGGTAGTACACACAGGAATGAAGTGAGCGGACTTGGTCAGCTGATCCAAAATCACGCAAATAAAATCAAACTTTCTCAAAGTCCATGGGAGCCCAAATACAAAGTCCATGGTGATCCGCTCCCACTTCCACTCCGGAATCTCTATCTGCTGAAGCAACCCCCCGGTCTCTAGTGCTCATATTTCACCTGTTGATAGTTGAGGCACCGAGCTACAAATCCAACTATATCTTTCTTCATCCGCCTCCACCAATAGTGGTGCCTCAAATCCTGGTACATCTTCACGGCACCCGGATGGATAGAATACCGCGAACTGTGGGCCTCCTCTAGAATCAACTCCTGAATCCCATCAACATTGGGTACACAGATCCGACCATGCATCCTCAATACCCCGTCCTCACAAATAGTCACATCTTTGGAATTAGCATCCTGAGCCTTGTCCTTGAGGACAAGCAAATGACGGTCATCATAATGATGCTCCCTGATACGATCAAATAAGGAAGACCGAGAAATCACACAAGCTAGAACCCGACTAGGCTCCGAAAGATCCAATCTCACAAACTGGCTGGCTAAGGCCTGAACATCCATCACCATAGGCCTCTCTGATGCTGGTAAATATGCCAAACTCCCTAAACTCTCTGCCCGGGGACTCAAGGCATCGTCCACCACATTGGGCTTGCTCGGGTGATACAAAATAGTGATATCATAGTAGTTCAACAACTCTAACCACCTCCTATAGCACAAATTTAGATCCTTTTGCTTGAACAGGTGTTGCAAGCTCTGATGATCAATATAAATCTCACAATAGGCAATCACCCTATCGTATTGCATCAAAACCGCTCCAAGGCCAATCACTGAGGCATCATAATAGACAGTGTAAGACCCCGAACCTGTAGGCAATATCAAAATTGGGGCTGTAGTCAAAGCAGTCTTGAGCTTCTAAAAGCTCGCCTCACACTCTTTCGTCCACTAGAATGGAGCACCCTTCTGGGTCAGTCTGGTCATAGGGGCTGCAATCGATGAAAACCCTTCAACAAAACGATGGTAGTAACCCGCTAAGCCAAGGAAACTGCGGATCTTTGTGGCTGAGGATTCTCTGGGCCAACTTTACATTGCCTCTACTTTCTTCGGGTCCACCTGAATACCCTCACTCGGTACCACGTGGCCTAAGAATGCTATGGAATCCAACCAAAACTCAGATTTTGAGAACTTTGCATATATCTTCTTTTCCCTCTGAGTCTGGAGCACTGTCCTTAGTTGTTGTTCATGATCTTCCCGACTCTGGGAATGCACCAAAATGTCCTAAATAAAGACAATGACAAATGATCCAAGATATGGCCGGAATACACTATGCATCAAATGCATAAATGCTACTGGGGCATTGATTAGCCCAAATAACATAACAAGGAACAAGTAATGACCATACCGAGTCCTAAAAGTAGTAATCGGAATATATGGCACCCGAATCTTCAATTGATGGTACACTGAACGCAAGTTAATCTTAGAGAACACTCATGCACCCTGTAGCTGGTCAAACAGATCATCAATACAAGGCAAAGGATAACGGTTCTTCACTGTAACTTTGTTTAATTGGCGATAATCAATACACATACGCATAGAACCATCCTTTTTCTTCACAAACAAGACAGGAGCACCCCCAAGGTGATACATTGGGCCTACTAACACCCTTATCAAGAAATTCCTGTAATTGATCCTTTAACTCTTTTAACTCAGGAGGAGCCATACAATACGGAGGACTAGAAATGGGTTGAGTGTCCAGCAATAGATTAATGCCAAAGTCAATATCTATATCGAGCGGCATGCCCGGAAGTTTAGCTGGAAACACATCGAAAAAATCCCGTACTATCGGGACTGAATCTATGGAAGGGGTATCTATCATTACATCTCTCACGTAAGCTAAATACGCTTCACACCCCTTCACAACCATACACTGAGTCTTAAGGAAAGAAATAATTCTACTGGGAGTGTGATCTAAAGCACCCCTCCACTAAACACGTAGTACACCTTGCATAGCCAGCGTCATGGTTTTGGCATGACAATCAATAATAGCATAATGGGGTGACAACCAGTCCATTCCCAAGATAATATCAAAATAAACCATGATAAGCAACAATAAATCGGCTCTGGTCTCAAAACCACTAAGAGAAACCAAACACGATCGATAAACACGGTACACAACAAGAGAATCTCCCACATGAGTAGAAACATAAACAGGGGAACTCAAAGAATCCCGATGCACACCAAAATGCGAAGCAAAATAAGAAGACACATAAGAATAAGTGGAGCTTGGATCGAATAGAACCGATGCATCTATGTGACAAACCAGTATAATACCTGTGATAATAGAATCAGAGGCAACAACCTCGGTAGGGGAAAGAAGGGAATTGTATCTGGCATGACCTTCCCCTCTAGCTGGCTGAGCAGGTGGGTTAGTAACTGGTGATGTGATCATAGCCCGAGAACTTTGCTGAGCGCGCTATGGCTGAGAAGTTTGTGGAGGTGCACTCCTCCCAAGTCTAGGGCAATCCCTCACCACATGGCATGTGTCACCACACTTAAAACAAGCTCTGAGAGGATGTGTAAGTAGGAATTGTGCAGTACGGGTACTCCAAGACCCCTGAACACCTGAAACACTGTGTGAAATTTGAGATGCAAACTGAGCTAGCTGGCCCACAAAACCTCTACCATGCCGTACTCTTCCTCCAAAATAAGGACCAGTGGGTCTCTCCAGTCTACGAGGTCTCCTCACTTCCCTATACTCTCTCTTCTGACCTCGTCTGTCCTCTCTCTCCTGGACCCACCTGCCCTCTACTCAACGAGAGATCCTCATCACCTATGGAACATGGACCACAGACCGTGTCGCTATGACGCTTGGAACCCGGCTAATGATAACTCGCTGCTCTGGAGTGGGGGTGGCGGAAGTCTGGTTCCCTTCCCTGATCTGTGAAGTAATTGGTACAACCTGAATTAACCCCGCCTGAACTAATGTACCAAACATTCTTAGGAACTGTGCTTATGTCTCCTAAATTGCTGGAGTAGTAGTAGTAGTAGCAGTAGGCGTATCGAGCGCCTGATCTCCTGCTGGAACTGCTTTTGGCTCCTTGGTGGCAGCTCGCACGGGTGCTCTAGCTACACCGCATTCTCATCCTCAGCCTCTACCCCCGCCCTGACCTCTGACAGCTCTCTCAGGTGGCGCGGGTGTCTGATCATCTCTAGTAGAACGTGTCCTCACCATCTGTGAGAGAATGGAAGACAGAGGTTTAGGATTGTGATGTCAAAAATCTCGCACGACAGGGAAATCAAATGAAATGGAATTTTCCTAACGGTTACATAGCCTCTCTAGATAAGTACAGACGTCTCCGTACCGATCCATGAGACTCTGATAAACCAGCTTGTGATTTATGACTCTTATGAACCTAGATATTTGATACCAAATTGTCACGACCCTGGTTCACCCTCCGTGAACCATCATAACGGTACCTAGTCTCTATGGCTAGGTAAGCCTAACACGCAGAAGATAACCCAATTTGCGGAAGAAAATAATCTAAAAAAGAAGTAGTGTAATAAGACAACGTTTAAAAGTGCCGCTCGGCATACACAATATTAACTCCCAAAACCAATATATTTCTCCCAAAACCCAGAAACCCATGAATCACAAGCTACGAATATAATAAATACGCTCTAACTCTAAAATGTCTACATCAACAGAAAAGATAGAAGGGCTATCACTACAAGATAGAATGGAAAAGGACTCCTCGGTCTGCGGACACAACAGATATACCTCAAAGTCTATGGAGTAGTCGCCTTGCCTCAAGGGTGATAGAATTGAGTCAAAGTACCTGGATCTGCACATGAAAAACATGCAGAGAAAGGGCATGAGTACACCATAGCGGTACTCATAAAGTGCCAAGCCTAACCTCGGTCGGGTAGTAACGAGGAAGGTCAGGGGCCTACTGAGATTAAATGAAATATCAGGTATAATGGAGTAAGATAAGCAGTACAGTTGCAAGTAACAGTAAGAATTAATACAAGATAATAATGAGGATAACAACAACTGAAACAGAGACAAAACAATCACAAGGAAATACCACTCTTTACAAGGATAATAACTGGGGATCTCTCAGTATCCTGAGGATCTCTTAGTACCCTCAATATATGCAGGGATATCTTGGTATCGCGAGGATCTCGTGGTATCCTTAATGTATGCTAGGGATCTCTTGGTATCCTCAATGTATGATAGGGATCTCTTGGTATCCTAGGATCTCTCGGTATCCTCAATATATGCTAGGGATTTCATGGTATCCCGAGGATCTCTTGGTATCCTCAATGTATGATAGGGATCTCTTGGTATCCCGATGATCTCTTGGTATCTTCAATGTATGATAGGGATCTCTTGGTATCCCGAGGATCTCTCGGTATACTCAATATATTCTAGGGAACTCTTGGTATCCTGCACTTTAGCTCAAATCGTAAATGCATACAGGGGATCTCCCAAGATGTCATCCCATAGTCCTAAAGTAAAACACACAATGACGGCACAAGGAATACTCAAATAAACTCAACTTCATACCAAAGTAACACAAGAAATTCTAAACTAGCATGCTTCACGTAATACAAATAAGGCAGCTAAAGCAAATAAAGCAGTTAAGTCAATTAGACATTTCTCTAAGCTAACAGTAGGTTTAAAAGTGCAAGTGGAATAAATAGAAAAGGAAAAAGTCCCCCAAACAAGGTTAGTCAAGCCATTTACCTCGAACCGACTTAATAATCAACCCGAGACCACGTTCTTGCCACGAGTACTCGACTCTAAATATCCCAAATCTATTCAATTCAATTGCATAATGTAAATGACACTTCAAATAACTGATTCTACAAAGAAATTCTAAGCTAATACACGACATTAGGTAAAATGACCAAAACGCCCTTCGAGGCCACATCTCGGAATTGGGTAAAATTTATATTCCAAAATCCTCGCACTCTCACGAGTTCATTCATACCAAAAGTACCAAAATCGGACCTCAATCGGTCCCTCAAATCATTAATCAATGGTCTCTAATTAATCAAGCCCCATTGATTTTCCTTAAATTTTCATGCTTAGGATGATAAAAATCACTATAATAACGAGTTTAGGTTCCAAAAATCTTACCTCCTCAAAGCTCTCTTGAATCCCCTCTCAAAAATCTCCCCAAAAGATCACTTCTCGGATGAAAATGGTGAAAGAATAGCTCAAATTAGCGAAGGCAACTATTTATTTGTTCTGCCCAACAATCCCGTATCTACATTCCAAAAATTGCATCCACGATTATGCTTCTGCGGTTAGGGAACAACTTCTGCTATTCTCACTTAAAACCTCCCCGCCGCACCTGCGACCCAGAATCTATATTTGCGGTCACGCAGGTGCGGTACTTATGCTGCTTCTGCGGTTCTTGGCCCTTTCCTCATCTGCCGCTTCTACGGCTGGACTCCGTATCTGCAGGAGTTGCACCTACGAACTCTCAACCACAGATGCGATTATGACAACAGTTATAGCTTTAGCTGCAACTCCAAACTCCAAATCTTTCCGTCAAACATCTGAAATCATCCCGAGCCCCCCGGGACCTCAACCAAAAGCACAAACAAGTCTAATAACACTGCCCAAACTTGTATCAATCCTTAAAATACCTAAAACAACATCAAAACCCCGAATTAACAATGGATTCAAGCCTAAGAACTCCAAAATTCTCAAAATACACTTTCGATCTAAAAGTCTATCAAACCTCGTCCGAATGACCTTAAATTTTGCACATGCGTCACATTAAACCCTACGGAACTACTCCAACTTCCAAAATTCCATTCCGACCCTCGGATGAAAATCTCACTATCGAACCGGAAACTTCAAATATTTAACTTTTGGAATTTCAAGCCTAAATTAGCTACGGACCTCCAAAACTCAATCTGAACACGTCCCTAAGCATGATATCATTCAACAGAGCTAACAGAACCATTAGAATTCCATTCTAAGGTCGTCTTCACACTGTTCCGACTATGATTAAATTTCCAATACCTAAGCTCTTATTTAGGGATTAAGTTCCCCAAAACTTATCGAAACTTAAAATCGAACATCCCGACAAATCACATTAGCAGAAATAAACATGGGGAAAGCAATTATTAGGGGATAGGGGCATAAATTCTTAAGACAACCAGCCGGGTCATCATAGTTCCTTTTCCCTATTTTATACTACTTGCAATTTAATCCTACTGCTAGCTTCGAAAAAGCATGTTTAATTGACTTAATTGTTTATTTGCTTAAACTACCTTAATTGTATTCTGTGAAGCATGTTAAGTTAGAATTACCTATTTTTCTTGCTACGAAATTGAGCTTAATTGTGTATTCTAGTGTTGTTGCTGTGTGTTTTACTTTGGGACTACAGGAAGGCATCTCGGGAGATACCCTATACATATTTATGATTTGAGATGAGGTGCGGGATATGAGAGATCCCTGACACGAATATTGAGGATACCAAAAGATCCTTGGGATACCAAGAGATCCCTAGCATATATTGAGGATACCAAGAGATCCTCGGGATACCAAGAGATACCTAGCATACATTGAGGATACCAAGAGATCCTCGGGATACTAAGAGATCCCCGTCATATTTATTGAGGATAATTAGAGATCCCCGATTATTATCCTTGTGAAGAGTGGTATTTCCTTATGATTGTCTTTATCTCTGTTCCAGTTATTGTATTCCTTATTATCCTGTATTAAATTCTTACTGTCAGCTTTCAATTGTACTGCTTATCTTATTCTGTCATCTCTTATATTTATTTAATCTCAGTAGGGCCCTGACCTTCCGCATCATTACTCGAACGAGGTTAGGTTTGGCACTTATTGAGTAACACTGTGGTGTACTCATGCCCTTTCTGTGCATATTTTTCACGTGCATATCTAGGTACCTCCGTACAGACTTTCCACGCTTGAGTCGAGGCATTCACAGAGACTCCGAGGCATATATTCCGTATCCGCATACCGAAGAGTCCCTTTTCTACTCTTCCTTCTGTATTAGACCTTCTGTACTTGTATCATTGTTAGATATTCTAGAGTTATATGTTATAGACTTTCAAGGTTTGTGATCATGGATTCCGGGTTTTGGGAAAATGTGTTTAGCTTCTGAGATTTATTATTTTGTATGCCAACCGACACTTTAAATTTATTATTTTATTTCACTATTTTAGTTTTAAATTATTTCTTTCGCAAATTGGTTTTTCATTATTAGGCTTACCTAGTTGTAAAGACTAGGTGCCGTCACGATAGTTCATGGAGGGCGAACCGGGGTCGTGACAAGTTGGTATCAGAGCTCTAGGTTCATAGGATTCATGAATCACAAGCCGGTTTATTAGAGTCTCGTGGATTAGTATGGAGACATCTATACTTATCTACGAGAGGCTATGTAACTGTTAGGAAAATTCCACTTCATTTGATTTGCTTGTCGTGCGAGATTTGATGTCACAATTCTAAACTTCTGTCTTCTATTCTCTCACAGATGGTGAGGACACGTACTACCCGAGATGATCAAGCACCCACGCCCCTGTTGTATCTGTCAGAGGCCGAGGCCAAGGTAAAGGCTGAGGATGCGCACGTAGTGCAGCCAGAGCACCTGCACGAGTTACCACCGAGTACCATCATCAGTTCTAGCGGGAGTCCAGGCACCTGATACACTTACTGCTACTACTACTACAGTATTTCAGGAGACTCTGGCACAGTTCATGAGCATGTACACCACTTTGGCTCAGGCAGGGTTGTTTCCCCTTACTGTAGCTATATCTCAGGATGGGAGAGGAGCACAGACTCCCACCGCCTGCACTCCTGAGCAGTGAGTGCATGTTGAGCAGGTCCCTAAGATTATTCCTGTGCAGCCTGTAGTCTGAAATTAGCCCGAGGATAGGGTATCAGTTTTTGAGGATTAGCATATGAGGCTTGAGAGGTTTAAGAAGTACAAGCCTTATGTATTCAGTGGTCTAGCGTCGGATGATGCTCTAGGTTTTCAAGATGAGTGTTACTGTATTCTCCGTACCATGGGTATATCAGGATTGATCGAGGTTTCCTTCACTACCTTCCAGCTTCGAGGGGCCATTTATGAGTGGTGGCCCACCTATGAGCGATACAGTCTGGATGGGGCTGCTTCACTGACTAGGACCCAGTTTTCAGATCTGTTTGTGAGAGAGTATAATCCTCAAAGTCTCAGAGACGCATGGGGCACAGAGTTTGAGCATTTGTGCCAGGGTGCGATGACTATCTCAGAGTATGTTATCTATTACACTAGTTTGTCTAGACATGCACCAGCCTTGGTCTCTACAGTTTGCGAGAGGGTTCGTCGGTTTATTGAGGGGCTTATTACCAGCATCAGATCTGGCATGGATTGTGAGTTAGAGATGGATATTTCTTATTAGCAGGTGTGAGCATTGCTAGGAGGAAGGAGGGTATGCATGCTAGGGAGAGAGAGGAGAGGGAGGAAAACATGTCTCAAGAGTCGGGCCATTATTCTGGTGCATGTGACCCAGCTGCAGGTCATCATGGTAGGGGTTATATGAGTCACCCTGCTCATTCATATCTTCCAGTAGCCAGTGGTATTCTAGCTCCTCCTAGGCCTTAGGAGCCTTATTATGCACATCCAGTATCTAGTGTGCCTCCTGTGCAGGGTGCTTTTAGAGGTCAGTCTAGCAGACCTGGCTCGATCCAATCATAGCCGCCACATCCTCCCAGAGCTTATTTTGAGTGTGGTGACATACTCCATGTTGTGAGGGATTTCTCTAGACGTGGGAGGAGTGCGCCTCCATAGATTTCTCAGCCATAGGGCTCCAGTTGCTACACCTCCTTCTCAGCTAGAGGTGGAGGTCGGGGAGGTAGAGGTCGCCCTAGAGGGGGAGTCTAGGCCCGATACTATGCCCTTCCTGCCTGTACTGAGGTTGTTGCCTCTGATTTTGTCATCACAGGTATTATACTGGTTTGTCACAGAGATGCATCGGTTCTATTTGATCCAGGCTCCACTTACTCTTATGTGTCTTCTTATTTTACTCTGCATTTGGGTGCACCTTGGGATTCTTTGAGTTCCCATGTTTATGTTTCTACCTCTATGGGAGATTATTTTATTGTGGATCGTATTTATCGGTTTGCTCTTAGTTGTTTTCAGACCAGAGCCAATTTATTATTGCTCAACATGGTAGATTTTGATATTATCTTGGGCATGGACTGGTTGTCACCCCATTATCCTATTTTTTGTTGTCACGCCAAAACTGTGACATTGGCTATGCCAGGTGTGCCGCGTGTTGCGTAGAGGGGTACTTTACATCTCACTCCCAGTAGAGTTATTTCTTTCCTTAAGGCTTAGCATATGGTTGAGAAGGGGTGTGATGCTTATTTAGCTTATGTGCGAGATGTCAGTATTGATACCCATTTAGTTGATTCGGTCCCAGTAGTATGGGATTTTCCTAATGTATTTCTAGATGATCTTCTGGGCATGCCGCCTAATAGAGATATTGATTTTGGCATTGATTGATTGTCGGGCACTCAACCCATTTCTATTCCTCCGTATCATAAAGATCCTCCTAAGTTGAAGGAGTTGAAGGATCAGTTACAGGAATTGCTTGATAAGGGCTTTATTCGACCTGGTGTATCACTTGGGGTGCTCCTGTCTTGTTTGTAAAGAAAAAAGATGGTTCTATGCGTATGTGTATTGATTATCGCTAGTTGAACAAAGTTACAGTGAAGAACCGCTATCCTTTGCCTCGTATTCATGGTCTATTTGACCAGTTTCAGGGCGCAGTGTTTTCTAAGATTGACTTGCGCTCAGGTTACCATTGGTTGAAGATTCGGGAGCCAGATATCTCGAAGACTGCTTTCAAGACTCGGTATGGTCATTACGAGTTCCTCGTTATGTCATTTGGGCTAACCAATGCCCCAACAACCTTTATGCATTTGATGCATAGTATGTTCCAGCCGTATCATGACTCGTTCGTCATTGTCTTTATTGATGATATTCTGTTGTATTCCCGGAGTCGGGAAGATTATGATCAGCACCTAAGGATAGTGCTTCAGACCTTGAGAGAAAATAAGTTATATGCTAGGTTCTCGAAATATGAGTTTTGGCTGGATTTTGTGGCATTCTCAGGCCATGTGGTGTCGAGTGAGGGCATTCTGGTGGATCCAAATAAAGTAGAGGTAGTGCAGAGTTAGCCTAGACCATCCTCAGCTACAGAGATCTGCACTTTTCTTGGCTTGGCAGCTTATTACCGTTGTTTTATTGAGGGGTTTTCATCGATTGCAGCCCCTATGACCAGACTGACCCAAAAGGGTGCTCCATTCCAGTAGACGGAAGATTGTGAGTAGAGCTTTCAGAATCTCAAGACAGCTTTGACTATAACCCAATTTTGATATTGCTTACAGGTTCAGGGTCTTATATTGTCTATTTGATGCCTCGAGGATCGGCCTTAGAGTGGTATTGATGCAGGGCGGTAGGGTGGTTGCCTATGCGTCCAGACTTTTGAAGGTACATGAGAAGAATTACTTGGTCTATGACTTTGAGTTAGATGCCATTGTTCATAACTTGAAGATATTGCATCATTATTTGTACAATGTGCCTTATGAGATTTATACTAATCATCGGAGCTTGCAGCACCTGTTCAAGCAAAAGGATCTAAATTTGCACTAGAGGAGGTGGTTAGAGTTGCTGAAGGACTATGATATCACTATTTTGTATCACCCGAGCAAGGACAATATGGTGGCAGATGCCTTGAGTTGTCGGGAAGAGAGTTGGGGAGTTTGGCTTATTTACCAGAATCGGAGAGAGCTATGGCGATGGATGTTCAAGCCTTAGCCAGCCAGTTTGTGAGATCGGATCTTTTGGGGCCCAGTCGGGTTCTAGCTTGTGTGGTTTCTCGGTCTTCCTTATTTGATTGTATTAGGGAGCGTCAGTATGATGACCCACATCTGCTTGTCCTCAAGGACAAGGTTCAGCACGGTGATGCCAGAGATGTGACTATTGGTGATGATATGCTATTGAGGATGCAGGGTTGGATTTTTGTACCTAATATTGATGGGCTTCGGGAGTTGATTCTAGAGTAGGCCCATAATTTGTGGTATTCCATTCATTTGGGTACCGCGAAGATGTACCAGGATTCGAGGCAACACTATTGGTGGAGGCGGATGAAGAAAGATATAGTTGGGTTTGTAGCTCGGTACCTCAATTGTCAGCAGGTGAAATATGATCACCTGAGATCGGGTGGGTTGCTTCAGCATATAGAGATTCCGAAGTGGAAGTGGGAGCGGATCACTACGGTTTTTGTAGTTGGGCTCCTATGGACTTGAGAAACTTCGATGCTATTTGGGTGATTGTGGATCAGTTGACCAAGTCCGCTCACTTCATTCCTATGTGTACTATCTATTCTTCAGAGCGGTTGGCAAAGATTTATATCTGGGAAATTGTTCGTCTGGATGGTATTTCAATTTCCATCATTTTAGATATCATTTCAGATATAGGTACTCGGTTCATATCACGGTTTTGGACTGCCGTTTAGCAAAAGTTGGGTACTCGGGTGGAGTTGAATATAACATTTCACCCTCAGATGGATGGATAGTCCGAGTGCACTATTCATATTCTTGAGGATATGCTCCGAGCGTGTATGATTGAGTTTGGAGGGTCTTGGGATAAGTTCCTGCCACTGGCGGAGTTTGCTTACAATAATAGCTACCAGTCCAGCATTCAGATGGCACCATATGAGGACTTATATGGTAGGCGGCATAGATCCTAGGTAGGTTGGTTTAAGCTAGGTGAGGTAGATTATTAGGCACAAATTTGGTTCAGGATGCTTTGGAGAAGGTTAAGGTGATTCAGGATAGACTCCATACAACCCAGTCCAGACAGAAGAGTTACGTGGACCGGAAGATTCGTGATGTTTCCTATATGGTTGGAGAGCGGGTTATGCTTTGGGTCTCGTCTAGGCATTATGAGATTTGGGAAGAAAAGGAAGTTGAGTCTGAGGTTTATTGACCCTTTTGAGATATTGCGGCATATTGGTGAGGTTGCTTATGAGCTTTCCTTACCTCCTAGCTTGGTAGGAGTTCATCCGATATTTCATGTTTTAATGCTCCGGAGGTATCACGGTGATCCATCACATATGTTGGATTTCAGTTCAGTCCTGTTGGACAAGGATCTATCTTATGTTGAGGAGCCAGTGGCAATATTGGACAGGCAGGTTAGAAAGCTGAGGTCAAAAAACATTGCATCAATAAAGGTTCACTGGCGGGGTCAGCCGGTTGAGGAGGCGGCTTGGGAGACCAAGCAAGATATGCACAACCATTACCTTTATCTTTTCACTACTTCAGGTATGTCTCCATGCTCGTTCAAAGACGAATGAATGTTTAAGTGTAGGCGGATGTGATGACCCGGCCGGTCGTCTTAAGAATTTATGCCCCAATCCATTATTAACTACTTTCTCGTGTTTATTTCTGCTATTTTGTTTTGCTGGGATGTTTGATTTTGAGTTTTGGAGAGTTTTAGGATACTTAATCCCTAAACGAGAGCTCAAGTGTTGGAATTTGACCGTAGTCAGAACAGTGTGAAGATGGCCTCGGAATGGAAATTCGATGGTTTTGTTAGCTCTGTTGGGTGAATTCGGGCTTAGGGGCATGATCAGATTGTGTTTTGGAGGTCCGTAGCTAATTTATGCTTGAAATGCCGAAAGTTGAATTTTGAAGTTTCCGGTTCGATAGTGAGATTTTGATCCGAGGGTCAGAATGGAATTTTGGAAGTTGGAGTAGCTCCGTAGTGTTGAATGTGACGTGTGTGCAAAATTTCAGTTCATTCGAATGAGGCTTGATAGACTTTTTGATCGAAAGCATATTTTTAGAGTTTTAGAGTTCTTAGGCTTGAATCCATGGATGATTCGTCGTTTCGATGGTTTTTAGGTGTTTTAAGGATTGCTATAAGTTTGGACAGTGGTATTAGACTTCCTTTTGTTTTTGGTTGAGGTCCCGGGGGCCTCTGGATAGTTTCAGAAGGTTGTCGGAAGAATTGGGAATTGTTTGAGCAGCTTCAGCTACTGATCTTCTATCATAACCGCACCTGCGGTTGGGTCCCGCTGGTGCGTAGCCACAAAAGCGGCATTGTCATCGCAGAAGAGGAAATGGGGAGGAACAGTAGGATCCGCAGATGCAGGAAATTTACCGCAGAAGCGGTACTGCATCTGCGAATGGGGAGTCGCAGGTGAAGAGAAGTCTGAGTTAGTGTTTGTCGCAGATGCGACCGTTGGTCTGCAAAAGCGAGACCGCAGGTGCGGTCCCATGATAGCAGAAGTGGATTAGCTGGGCAGAAACATATAAATTCTTGTCTTCGCGAATGTGAGCTATTTTCACCTCTTTTCAAACGGGAAGAAGCTTTGGGGTGCATTTTCAAGAGAGATTTTTAGAGGCATTCATTGGGGTAAGGTCTTTGGTCTTTAAACTCATTATTGGGGTTATTTTTATCATTATAAACATGAAAATTTAAGGAAAATCAGTGGTAATTTGGGGGTTAGGGCTTGACTAATTAGAGACCTTTGAGTGATGATTTTAGGGACTATTTGAGGTCCGATTTTGGTATTTTTGGTATAGCTGAACTCGTGAGATTGTGAGGATTATGGGAATATAAATTTCACCCAATTTCGAGATGTGGGCTCAAGGGGCATTTTGGCCATTTTACCTAATTTTGCATATTAGCTTAGAATTTCTTTGTAGAATCGGTTACTTGAAGTGTTGTTTACATTAGGAAATTGAATTGAATAGATTTGGGCCATTTGGAGTTGAGTACTCGTGGAAAGAGCGTGGTTTCAAATTGATTTGAGCTGGTTCGAGGTAAGTCGCTTTCCTAACATTGTATAGGGGACCTCCCCCTTAGGATTTGGTACATTTGATAATTGAAATACCTTGTACGTGAGTTGACGAGTACGTACTTGAGCTATTTGTTGAAAATCTGGTTTTCTTTAAGTAAATTCAATTGTGTTCCTTTTCCCTGTTTTATACTACTTGCAATTTAAGCCTGCTGCTAGCTTAGAAAAAGCATGTTTAATTTACTTAATTATTTATTTGCTTAAACTGCCTTAATTGTATTATGTGAAGTATGTTAAGTTAGAATTACCTATTTTACTTCGTATGAAATTGAGCTTAATTGAGTATTCTTCTGTTATTGTTGTGTGTTTTACTTTGGGACTACGGGACGGCATCTCGGGAGATCCCCTGTACGTATTTATAATTTGAGCTGAGGTGCAGGATATCAAGAGATCCCTAGCACGTATATTGAGGATACCAAAAGATCCTCGAGATACCAATCCCTAGCATATATTGATGATACCAGGAGATCCCCGGGATACCAAGAGATCCCTAGCATACATTGAGCATACCAAGAGATCCCCAGCATATATATTGAGGATACTGAGAGATCCCTGGATATTATCCTTGTGAAGAGTGGTACTTCCTTGTGATTGTCTTTATCTCTGTTCCAGTTATTGTATTCCTTATTATCCTATATTAAATTCTTACTGTCAGCTTTCAATTGTACTGCTTATCTTATTATGTCATCTCTTATATTTCTTTAATCTCAGTAGGGCCCTAACCTTCCTCGTCACTACCCGACCGAGGTTAGGCTTGGAACTTACTGAGTACCTTTGATGTACTCATGCCCTTTCTGTGCAGGTTTTTTATGTGCAAATCCAGGTACCTCCATGCAGACTTTCCACGCTTGAGTCGAGGCGTTGGTAGAGTCTCCGAGGTATATCTTCTGCGTTCGCAGACCGAAGAGTCCCTTTTCTTCTCTTCCTTTTGTATTAGCCCTTCCGTACTTGTATTCTTATTAGATATTCTAGAGATAGACGTTGTAGACTTTCAAGGCTTGTGATCATGAGATTCCAAGTTTTGGGAAAATGTGTTTAGCTTTCGAGAGTTATTATTGTATATGCCAAACGACACTTTAAATTTACTGTTTTATTTCACTATTTCGGTTTTAAATTATTTCTTCCGCAAATTGATTTATTTTTTTTGCATTGTTAGGCTTACCTAGTCAAAGAGACTAGGTGCCGTCATGATAATTCACGGAGGGCAAACCGAGGTCGTGACACTAATATATCTGAACAGAACAATTTTGACATCACGTCCTAAGATCCAATTAGTCACGATGACACTTAATCCAACCCACTAGGCAAGACAAATAAAATTCAACTCCACTCAACTGAGAATAATAGTAATCAATGAGTAAAACTAATCGAATTCTACACAAACAAGGATTAGTAGTACAAATCACGAGCTTTTAAGACTTAAAATTTACAAAGCTGGTACAAAATAAATACATCATCTGTTCAAAGTATACATTAATAAATTTGCAAATCTAAAGCAACGAAAGACAAGTGGAAGCTATATTCAAAAATCTTGTAAATCCATAATGCCAACTCCCGCCATACACCGCAACATCACCTCCAAGATCTGCACGCAAGGTGAAAAGGTGTAGTACGAGTACAACCAACCTCATATACTCAATAAGTAACAAACCTAAACTCGGGTTGAAAGCAGTGACGAGTTCGAAAGATAGTTAGAGCCCAACATCGGTAATTAATTACACCACAAGATATAATAATGACAATAACATTAAATAACTCAAATGAATTATCATATTATGTTTGATTCATTCACAAACACGGGAAATTTGGCATGCTTTACTAGTTAACATTTAAACCGAATCTTTCACCGAAACCACTAAAATATGAGTTTATCAGAGAACTATGACTTATCCAAACTTTCAACACCAGATAAGATATTTTATTTACCAACTATCATGAGAAAAATCCATCTCTATACCTACATGTCAAGTGTACATGTCAAATCAAAAACATCATGTTATCTAGCATATGGAATATACATTTATATGCCTGCATGTCAAAAATACATGTCAAGTCAATAGCATCATGTTGCCATCTAGCATGAGGAATATACATCTCTATGCCTACATGTCAAGTCAATAACATCATGTCGTCATCTAGCATGAAGAATATACATCTATATGCCTACATGTAAAATATGCATGTAAAGTTAATGATTTCACAGTGCTACTATCAAGAACACCAACTCTCAACACACTCAAGGTACCTGGATCAAGCTGTCACGACCCAAACCGATGGGCCGTGATGGGTGCTTGAGTCCTACCTGTCAAACACCCCTAAGCATGTGTTTAAGATATGAACCTGTATAACATCTGTTGAACTGCAAAGATAACATACATGAAGGAAACCTACCAATGATGCATATTGATCACGCCCAAAGTATATCCTCTAAATAGGATTCTGCGGACGTTGCAAATAAAACCCAAGTA
>MU697926.1:0-14128 GCA_026770625.1 Nicotiana glauca
TTTTCCCAATTAATCCCCTTTTATTTATTTTAATTTTTGGAATTCTTTACTTGGGGTAAAAATCACGTGCTCACAACCAGGCCTCCATTACCCGTACTTAACCTGCTGACAATTAAAACAACGAGCCATATATGCTACGATATCCTTCTTCATTCTACGCCACCAATAATGATACCGCAAATCCTGATACATCTTCGCGGCGTCCGAATGAATAGAGTACCTGGAATTATGTGCCTCCTCTAAAATCAACTCTCGAAGCCCATCCACATTGGGCACACAAACTCGCCCCTGCAATCTCAAAACTCGATCCGTATCTAAGGTAAGCTGCTTGGCACCTCCTCGCTGCACCGTGTCTCTAAGGACACACAAATGGGGATCATCAAACTACCGATCACGGATACGCTCCAATTACGAAGAACGAGCGACCGTGCAAGCTAACATACGACTGGGCTCAGAAACATCCAGTCTCACGAACTGATTGGCTAAAGTCTGAACATCCAAAGCAAGCCGCCTCTGGCTGACTGGAATATAAGCAAGGCTGCCCATACTGGATGACTTCCTACTCAAAGTATCGGCCACTACATTGGCCTTCCCCGGATGATAAAGAATGGTTACATCATAATTCTTCAACAACTCCAACCACCTCCCCTGCCTCAAATTCAACTCCTTTTGCTTGAACAGGTACTGAAGACTCTTGTGATCAGTGAACACCTTACACGCCACGCCATACAAATAATGCCTCCAAATCTTCAATGCGTGAACTATGGCTGCCAACTCTAGATCATGTACTGGATAGTTCTTCTCATGAATCTTCAACTGTCTCGAAGCATAGGCAATGACCTTTCCATCCTGCATCAAGACTGCTCCAAGCCCAATACGGAAAACATCACAATAAACTATATAGGGCCCTGAACCTATGGACAAAACCAACACCGGTGCCGTAGTCAGAGCTACCTTGGGCTTCTAAAAGCTCGCCTCACACTCATCTAACCATCTGAACTGGGCATCCTTCTGGGTCAATCTGGTCATCGGGGCTGCAATAGATGAAAATCCCTCCACGAACGGTCGATAGTAGCCTGCCAACCCCAAGAAACTCCGAATCTCTGTAGCTAATGCTGGTCTAGGCCAGTTCTTGACTGCCTCAATTTTCTTCGGGTCCACCTGAATACCCTCTGCTGATACAACATGACCCAGAAATGCAACTGAACCCAACCAAAATTCACACTTTGAGAACTTAGCATATAGTTAACTATCCCTTAGAGTCTGAAGAACCACTCTAAGGTGCTGCTCGTCCTCCTCCTGGCTGCGGGAGTATATCAAAATATTATCAATAAAGACTATCACGAACATGTCCAAATAAGGCATGAACACTCGGTTCATCACCTCCATAAACGCTGCTGAGGCATTAGTCAACCCAAATGACATGACCAAGAACTCATAATGCCCATACCGAGTGCGGAAAGCTGTCTTAGGGACATCGGATGCCCTAATCCTCAACTGATGGTAGCCAGATCGCAAGTTAATCTTGGAAAATACCCTGGCACCCTGAAGCTGGTCGAACAAATCATCAATCCTCGGCAGTGGATACTTATTCTTAATTATTATCTTGTTTAATTGCCGGTAATCAATGCACATCCTCATTGAGCCATCCTTCTTCTTGACAAATAACACCAGCGCACCCCAAGGCGAAACACTGGGTCTAATGAAACCCTTTCCAAGTAAATCCTGCAACTGTTCCTTTAATTCTTTTAACTCTGGCGGGGCCATACCATATGGCGGGATAGAAATAGGCTGAGTGCCCGGAACCAGATCAATGCATAAACTAATATCCCTGTCGGGTGGCATACCCAGCAGGTCTGAAGGAAAAACATCAGGGAACTCACAAACATCGGGCCCAGAATCGATAGAGGGAACCTCAGCACTGGAATCCCGAACATAAGCTAAATAAGCCAAACATCCCTTCTCGACCATACGCCGAGCCTTCACATACGATATGACACTGCGGGTAGCATGACCTGGAGTCCCTCTCCATTCTAAACGAGGCATACCCGGTAAAGCTAAGGTCACCGTCTTGGCATGGCAGTCCAAGATAGCGTGATAGGGTGACAACCAGTCCATCCTCAATATAATATCAAAGTCAACCATATCTAAAAGCAACAAATCTACACGAGTCTCCAGACCCCCAATCACCACGACACAAGAGCGATGGACTCGATCGACCACAATGAAATCACCACCGGTGTAGACACATAAATAGGAACACCCAATGCATCACTGGGCATGATCAAATACGGGGAAAAATAGGATGACACATACGAATATGTAGACCCCAGATCAAACAATACTGAAGCATCTCTATCACAAACCAGAACCGTACCTGTAATGACTGTATCTGAAGCCTCTGCGTCAGGCCTAGCCTGAAGAGCATAACATCGGGGCTAGGCCCCACCACTCTGATCTACCTCTCTGGGACGGCTTGCTGCTGGTTGTCCTCTACCTCTGGCAGTCTGAGCTCCACCTCTATGACCTCTACCTCCACCCCCGCCTCTAGCTGGCTGGGCTGGTTGTGGAGCAGCTGGTGCCAGAACCATAGCACGAGAACTCTGGTGCTGAGAACTGCTAGTCTGCTGGTACTGTCGACCTGAGTGACCACCACGGAAACTCTGAAGCGGCGGTGCACTGATAGGGGCTGGTGGTGCACTGAATGGCTACTGATCAGAATAATGTGCGTGAGAACCACGATCACCTGGGGCACCTTTAAAAACCTGGAGGGCTGACTGGAAAGGCCTAGAAGGCTGACCCCTATCATAAGAATCTCTACCTCCAGATGAGGCACCACTGAATCGACCTGACTGACGGGGTCTCTTGTCTGCTCTATGACCACCCCCTGTGGAAATAACATCTTGATCCTCCGGGCCACATTGGCCGCCTCCTGAAAAGTAATATCACTCCCCGTCTCTCTAGCCATCTGGAGACTAATAGGCTGGATGAGTCCATCAATAAACCGTCTCACTCTCTCCCTCTCAGTGGGGAGTATGACAGTAACATGCGAGCCAACTCAATAAACCTGGTCTCGTACTGGGTGACTGACATGGATCTATGATGGAGACGCTCGAACTACCTCCGATAGGCCTCACGATGTGTGATAGGGAGAAACTTCTCCAGAAACAACATTGAAAACTGATCCCATGTCAAGGCTGGAGACCCCGCTGGTCTAGCTAAACAGAAATCCCTCCACCAAGTCTTGTCGGATCCAGATAGGCGAAATGCAGCAAAATCAACTCCATTGGACTCAACAATACCCATATTCCGAAGAACCTCGTGGCAGCTGTCCAAATAATCCTGAGGATCCTCGGTAGATGCACCGCTGGAAGTGGTAGTAAAGAGCTTGGTGAACCTATCCAACCTCCACAAAGCATTGGCAGACATAGCTGCCCCATCACCTACCTGGGCTACCACACCCGGCTGAGATACTCCAACCGGTTGAACTGCTGGAGTCGGAACCTAGGAAGATACCTGCTCAGAAGTGCGAGTAGCAGGAGTCTGGGCCCCTCCTCCAGCCTGAGAGACAGCTGGTGCTACAGGAAGCAAACCCGCTCGAGTAACACTCTCTATGAGGCCCACCAATCAGACCAATGCGTCCTGAAGAACTGGGGTAGCAATAAACTCCTCTGGGACTTGAGCTGGGCCCACCAGAACTGCTGGGGCTGGGGCTAGAACCTCCTCGTCAAAGTCGACATGAGGCTCCACTACTGGTGCTGCTGCTTGGGGCTGGGATCTGCCCCTACCTCGGCCTCTAGAACAACCTCATCCTTTGTCCCTAGCGGGAGCTGCCTGGGGCTCGGACTGCTGATCGGAAGATGAACAAGCACGTTTTCTTGCCATCTGCGAAAGAACATAGTAGAAATTCAATTAGCATTGAGAAACAGAACCGCACGACAAGAAAGAACAGATGTGAAACTTTTCCTAACTCTGTAACCTCTGGGGGATAAGTATAGACGTCTCTGTACCGATCCCTCAGAGACTAAGCTTGTCCGTAAGTTGTAAGACCTATGTAACCTAGAGCTCTGATACCAACTTGTCACGACCCGGATTTCCCACCCTCGGGAGTCGTGATGGCACCTACTCGTAGAAGCTAGACAAGCCAAATTTAATTATTTTTCGTTAACAACATAATCCCTTCTTGACAATTACTGGCAATAATATAAAAGCAACGATATTAAATAATAAGAGAAAGTTTTAACATTATATAAAACTGAGTAGAAATATGGTAAGTTCAACAAAATCCTCTACCCAAGACTGGTGTCACTGTACTCACGAACTGCTAAGAACACTAAATACAAACGTCTGAAAGAAAACGTAAATTGTTTGTCTCGAATATAATGAGATAACAGACTATAAAGAGAGGATAAGGGAGACGCGGGGCCTGCGAACGCCTGCAAGGCTACCTCGGGTCTCGCTGGACTGAAGGCCTGCTCCAATACTAATGCTGCTGCTGCCAGAAACCTGGATCTGTGCAAAAATAGCACAGAGTGTAGTATCAGCACAACCGACCCCATGTGCTGGTAAGTGTAGCCTAACCCTGGCGAAGTATTGACGAGGCTAGACCAGAATACCACATAAAACTGTGCAATTTCATATATATACAGTTGTCACGACCCTAGTTCACCAATTATGAACACGTCATGACGGCACCTAGTCTTCGCGACCAGGTAAGCCTAACACATTGCGGAAGTAATAACATTTGCAAAATTTATAATCAAAACTAAATAACAGGAATAATGTATACGATTGCCACCTGGCACATACACTTTAACACTTTAAAAGTTATGAAACTATCCCCAAGACCCGAAAACCCATGGGCAACACAAACTAAGAATGAAAAACATAATGCTGCTCTAATCATCCGAAAATGTCTATGATAAGGAATAACGGAATATCATCGAGCTAACTTCAAGGTAGAGTGAGAGGGAGACTCTTCGGTCTGCGGATATGGCAGATATACCTCAAGTCTCCGAAATGCTCCTGTAGCTACTCGAAGTGCGCCTGTGTAGAGGTACCTGGATCTGCACATGAAAAACATGCGCAGAAGAGGTGTGAGTACACCACAGCGGTACTTAGTAAGTGCCAAGCCTAACCTCGGTTGGGTAGTGACGAGGAAGGTCAGGGCCCTACTGAGGCAAAACATAATAAATAATAATATAACGGAAACAGTTTAAATAAAGTCTACCGCGAGAATCTAAACCAGACAAATAAGGAAGAAAAGTAATAGAAAGCAAAGGTAACAATACAAGGAATACTGCTCTCATCGAGGAATAGTAGCCGTGGATCTCTTGGTATCCCGAGGATCTCTTGGTATCCCGAGGATCTCTTGGTATCCTCATCATGTACACTAGGGATCTCTTGGTATTCCGAGGATCTCTTGGTATCCTTAATAAGTATGCCGGGGATCTCTTGATATCCCGAGGATCTCTTGGTATCCTCAATAAGTATGCCGGGGATCTCTTGGTATCATGAGGATCTCTTGGTATCCTCAATAAGTATGCCGGGGATCTCTTGGTATCCCGAGGATCTCTTGGTATCCTCAATAAGTATGCCGGGGATCTCTTGGTATCCCGATGTATAGAAGTGCATGCGCCAGGGATCTCTTGGTATCCCGCACCCTAAATCCAGAATATATCAAATGCAGGGGGATCATCCGAAAACCCGTCCCGTAGTCCCAATTTAAACACACAACGACAACAACTCATAATCCCAGAATAATTACTAAAACTAGTACAAGTAGCAGAAATTCCTAGCCTAACATGCGTCACAGAGTACGGTCAGTGCAGTTAAACAATTAAGCAGATAAGTCAGCAAATCACTTAAACAATTAAGTCAGCTAAATATTTAAGCAAATAGTTCAGCACAAGCTTAAACTCACAGTCTAAAATGAACTAGTAAATAGGAAATCTCAATTTAAATACTTCAAGTAGAAACAGGTTTGCAATAATTAGCTCAAGTACGCGTCGTCACCTCACGTACAAGGCACTCAAATATCAAGTAACAAATCCTAAGGGAAAAGGTCCCCCACACAAAGTTAGACAAGCCACTTACCTCGAACCGGTGCAAAATCAACTAGGGAACGATGCCCTTGCCATGAGTATCCGACTCCAAATGGACCAAATCTGTTCAATTCAATTACAAATCATAAATAATATTGTAACAACTGATTCCACTATTGAAATTAAAGCTAGGGCGCGAAAATAGGTAAAATGACCAAAATGCCCCTCCAGCCCACGTCTCAGAATCGAATAATTTTCACATTTTCAGAACCCTCATACTCTCACGAGTCTAACCATATAAAAATCTCCCAAATCGGAGGTCAATGCCCACTTAATCACAAAATTAAGCCCAAGAAGTTTCACCTATTTTTCTCAATTTTAGACCTTGAATTTGAATTCTAATGGTTGATTTAGCTAGGAAATGATGGAATATAACTAGAAGGGATCAAAGCAACATTACCCAATGATCTTCTCTTCAAAATCCACTCAAAATCGCCTCCTCCCGAGCTCTCAATTAATTTTTCTAACTTTGAAATAAACTCTCGGATTAAACCTTATCAGACCTGTGATTTCCGCTTTTGCGGCCGAGGGACCGTTTCTGCGGTCCCGCTTTTGCGGTGGGAATAACCGCTTTTTGCGGTTCAACTTAAGAGGGCAGGGACCGCTTTTGCGGATTAAAAAACGCATCTGCGGTTCCGCTTATGCGGGAAGGAGACCGCTTCTGCGGTTTTCCTGGGATGGGGCAATTCCGCTTATGCGGAGAGACGGCCGCTTATGCGGCCCCTCTTATGTGGTGAAGAAGCTGCTGATGCGGCTCCGCTTCTGCGGCTCCAGGACCGCAGAAGCGAAAATACGAGAAGCCTGCTGCAACTTTTTCCTTCTAACTCCAAACTTTGCCCGTTGAGCATCCGAAATCATCCCGAGGCCCCCCTGGACCTCAACCAAAAGCACCAATACCACATAATACCTTATTCAAACTTGTAACAATCCTCAAAACACCTCAAACAACACCAGAAACCCGATTAAATCAAGGATTCAAGACTAAGAACTTCAAATTCTATCAAAATACGCTTTCGATAAAAAACCTAACCAAACCTCGTCCGAATGACCTGAAATTTTGCACACACATCCCAAATGACATGACGGAACTACAGCAACTTCCGAAATACAAATCCGACCCTCGGATCCAAAATTCACTATTGGACCGGAAATCTCAAAATTTCAAACTTCGGCATTTCAAGCCGAAATGAGCTACGGACCTCCAAACTACATTCCGAACACGCTCCAAACCCCAAAATCACTTAACGGAGCTAACGGAACCATCAGATTTCCATTCCGAGATCGTCTTCACTCTGTTCCGAATACGGACCATTTTTCAACTCTTAAGCTCTCATTTAGGGACTAAGTGTCCCTAGACACTTAGAATCCTAATACCGAACGTCCCGACAAACCAAAATAGCAGAAATGAACTTAGGGAAAGCAATTAATGGGGGATCGGGGCGTAAATTTCAAAAACGACCGGCTGGGTCGTTACAACAGTGGAATCGAAATACAAAACAGATAAACAATATGGGAGAGGGGACATGTTGTGCGGAAACAACGATTTCCAAATAAGAGCCGTCCAGTAACGAAGGAAAACAACACAACCCAATCATAAATAATGAAACAGAAATCAACAAGTGCACGACATCACCCGTTGTGCTTTTACTCTCATACTCACCAAGCAATAACATGTGCACGACATCACCCTTCGTGCTTTTACTCTCATTACTCACATATATCAATAGAATCGGCACAGAATGGTACATTGTGCGGCACGACATCACCCTTCATGCTTTTACCCTCATTCCTCATATATATCACTAGAATCGGCACGGAATGATACATCGTGCGGCACGACATCATCCTTCGTGCTTTAACACTCTTTTCGCATAATAAGCGAACATTGCACGGCATCAGCCTTCGTGCTTTACACTCTTTCCTTGCCCTAAACAAACAATGGACGGCATCACCCTTCGTGCTTTAACACTCTTCCTCACCCAAACAACAATCACAAACAAGGGCAACCGAATAAATAAACAATAATGGAAATCTCGGCAAGGGAACACAAACAAGCATACAATATCAATAATCTCAACGTCCCGGCAAGGGAAAATATTCAATAATCAACAACATCCCGACAAGGGAACAAATCATTAACTTTTTACCTTTCGTTCACTTTCGTCTCATAGTTCACATTATCACTCGAGCCAATGCTCCAAAGATTTACTTGTCTCATATACCTTCACAATTGTATTTCAACTCGAGCCAAACGCTCCACGAATTTCAAAGGTCACAATTTCTTTCACAAGATCTTTACAACATATAGAAGCCCTCAATTAAGCATGGAAGATATAACAAAATCCCAAATATTCGCAATTAGGTACCCACGGTCATGCTAGACACCAATGTATAGATACTCGTCACCATGCCTATACATCATACTCGACACTTAGCAAGTATCAAATAAGACTCAACTCCTATTCCCTCAAGCTAGGGTTAAACCAAACACTTACCTCGATGCCTTGAACTCAGCTCAAGCCTCAACTATGGCCTATCCAAAACTCACCCGAGCCCTTGGGGCTCCAAACCAAACATACACACAACCTCAAAAACATCATACGGACTTATCCGTGCGATCAAATCGCCAAAATAACATCATATACATCGAATTAAGCCTCCAATTTCATGATTCCTTCCAAATTTTCATAAAACATCAAATTTTCCATTTTAAGTCCAAAACACGTCAAACGACGTCTGTTTTCAACCAAACTTCACAGAAAGTGCTTAAACCATATATAAGACTTGTACCGCGTGTGGAACCAAAATACGGGCTCGATACCACAGTCTTTTAATCAAATTTCATTTCCAATTTCCTTAATTATTTCCAAAAATCAATTTCACACAAAAATTCATTTCTCGGGCCTGGGACCTCGGAATTCGATTCCGGGCATATGCCCAAGTCCCATATTTTCCTATGAACCCTCCGGGACTGTCAAATCACGGGTCCGGGTCCGTTCACCCAAAATATTGACCGAAGTCAAATATATTCAATTTAATATCAAAATTTAGCATTTTTCTCACAAAAATTATATTTAAGCTTTCTGGCTACGTGCCCGGACTGCACATGCAAATCAAGGCAACACTGAATGAGGTTTTCAAGGCCTCGGAAGCATAGAATGAGTAAGGAAACAAGTGATGACCCTTTTGGGTCATCACACTCTCCACCTCTAAAACAACTATTCATCCTCGAACGGACAAAAGAAAGAAGTACCTGAGTCGGGAAAGATAAGGATAACGGCTTCGCATATCAGACTCGGACTCCCAAGTTGATGCCTTAGGAGGCTGACCTCTCCATCGAACACATACAGAAGGACAGCTCTTGGATCTTAACTGACGAACCTGCCGGTCCAAAATAGCTACCGGCTCCTCCTCGTAAGACAAGTCCTTGTCCAACTGGACAGTGCTGAAATCTAACACGTGGGCTGGATCACCATGATACCTCTGAAGCATGGATACATGAAAAATTGGATGCACGACTGATAAACTATGCGATAATGCAAGTCTATAAGCCACCTCTCCCATTCGATCAAGAATCTCAAATGGACCAATGAACCTAGGGCTAAGCTTGCCCTTCTTCCCAAATCTCATCACGCCCTTCGTAGGCGACACTCGGAGCAATACCCGCTCACCAACCATGAAAGCTACATCTCGAACCTTATGATTTGCGTAGCTCTTTTGCCTAGACTGAACTGAACGAAGCCTATCCTGGATGATATTTACCTTGTCCAAGGCCTCATGAACCAAATTTGTACCCAACAACCGAGCCTCTTCCGGCTCAAATCATCCAACCGGAGACCGAGAACCAGTAGGATCACTGTTACCTCGACCCTTGCCTGTCATTTGCGTAATATATTACATATTTAGATTGAAACATATAAAGAAACTAGCTATAAACAAGAGTTATTAAAGATATCAACTTTTTAAAGCTCATCGACGTATAGTTCCTCGTTCGAGAATTCTTCTTCCTCACTAGTTTGAGCTTCATTAGTTGATTCTTCTTCCTCATTTTCTATAATTCTTACTTCATTTATATCAACTTCTTCCAATATGTGTTCAGGATGTTCCAAATCATTTTCTAAAACTTCGTCCACTATATGGTGAACACCGGAGATATCGTTTTGCTATGCAACATCTAACACATTCTCGACTTCTACCCTACCCACAGGCTTAGTTTTTATTACAACCCACCAATCGGACTTATTCCACCGCAATGGATAAGGAGCATAATACATTTGCCTAATATTATGTGCAATTATGAAAGGATCATAACGATCATACTCCGTCGTATAATTAACCTCAATTATGTTGTATTGATTGTGTACTCTTGTACCTCTTGTTGGATGTGGGTCAAACCACTTGCATCTAAAGAGTATCAATTTCTTAAATGGCTAACCTATATATTCTAGTTCTATTATTTCTTTGCGCACACCATAATAATCAATATCTCCATCTTGATTGCCATCACCACCTTGAACCCACACCCCACTGTTGTTGTTATTTTTATTTTTAGAGCAATCCTCTGTATGAAACTTATAACCATTCATAACGTACTTAGACGTTGTTGTGACCTCAACCCCAGGTCCCCAAGATACATCTTTCAAAAATTGATTTACACCATTATTTGGATTATTTACCTACATATCATTAAAAAAATTCATAAGTTAGCATAACTTCCAAACATTGTTTACCTACATGGTGTTAGAATATTTTAAGGAGAGACTTACAAATTATTTGAGCCACGTATCAAATCTCGTATATATAGCATCATGGCCAAATTGACCCACAAAGTGACTATGACACATCAAATAATTATAGTAGTTGCATTGAGATGTAATCACAGTAATTTTTAAATTTTGATAACTACTAAATCAATACTTGAGATATGACACAACTTCGGAACATTTTAGCAATACGTGAAGTGTAGCTGACTTGAACTCCATATCACTCAAACTTCTCTTTCTAACATCCTTAGAACATCGGCCTGGTTGATTGAATATGGACATAGGCGGATATAATGGATCATTCCTAAGGTCGACCGTGTGCCTGTTGGGCCTATTCCTAGCACATGGCACATTGCTCTCAAAATAATAAGAACAAAAATGAGCAGTTTCCTTCGCAAGATAAGATTCACATATAGATCCTTCAATCCTATTCCTCTGCTTAACAAATTGTTTGCATTTGCCAATTGTCCTACATAATTTCAGGTTAGCCAAGAACATTTGTTTAAAATAGAAAATTACATCAAACTTAAAATATTACCTCTCAAAGGGATACATCCATCTACATTGAACAGGCCTTCCAATTCGTTCCATCACATCAAAAAACCCACATGGAAATATCTTTTCCATCTTAGTAGAAGTTACACGAATGTTCTGATCCTCCGGAGTAGGTTTTCTTCCCTTAATGTGGAAGAACTCAAGTCTTTGAAAAACAAACTAATCTCTGTAATGGGTTTTCAGATTCGTTCAGGCAAACCACAAAATGCAATAGGCACTAAGGTCTCCATGAAAATATGACAGTCATGACTTTTCAAATGGCTCAACTTCCCTACCTCCATATCAATTTTTCCCTAAAATTCGATGCATAACCCTCAGGCATCTTCAATTTCGTTACCCAATCACAAATTTGCCATCTTTCCTCCAAAGTGAATGTGTAACTTGCTTTGGGCTTGAACACCTTACCATTGTTTGCTGTCTGCAAGTATAATTCAGGCCGCCTGTAATATTCTTGTAAGTCCATTCTAGCCTTTGGGTTATCCTTTGTCTTACCTTTAACATCCATCACTGTGTTGAAAAAATTGTCAAAATAGTTCTTCTCAATATGCATGACATCAAGGTTGTGACGGAGAAGATTATTTCTCCAATAAGGCAACTCCCAAAATATACTATGTTTCGTCCAATTATGAGTAACACCGTATCCGAAGAATCTATAAGGTGGAACTTCAGTAACTTTACTGAGGTTCTAGACCCTCTCCCAAATTTCCTCACCTGAAAGTATCAGAGGTGGAAAATCATATTCCATTTTATTCTTTTTGAATGCATTTTTCATCATTCTAAACTCATGATCAGGAGGCAAGAATTGACGATGACAATCAAACCATGATTGCTTTCGACCATATTTCAAAGTGAACGCTTTACTATTTTCCATGCAGTAAGGACAAGCTAGCTTCCCAGCAGTCATCCACCCAGACAACATTCCATACGCAGGAAAATCATTAATTGTCCATATTAAATTAGCACGCAAAATAAAATTCTGCTTGGTTGATATGTCATATGTTTCAACACCATCGTACCACCATTGTTTTAGCTCCTCAATCAAAGGTTGCAAACATACATCAATCAAACTTTTCGAATTACGTGAACCAGAGATACTACAATTTAAGAATATATATGGACTAGTAATGCACAACTCGGGTGGTAGATTATAAGGTGTAAGAAAGACAAGCCAAACATTAATATGGTGTCATAGATAAAAAAAAGGCGTGAAGCCATACGCACACAGACCTAATCGAATGTTCCTTGGTTCACTAGCAAAATCTGGATATGTCCTATCAAAGTGCTTCCAAGCTTCTCCATCTAAAGGATGACACATAACACCAGGTGGTCTTCTATTTTCAAAGTGCCATCTCATATGAGGTGTAGAACTCATCGACGCATATAACCTTTCTAACCTAGGTATAAGAGGTAAATAATGCATCTACTTGATAGCGACCATATTCCCACTGGAAAGCCTCTTGAAACGAGGCTTTTCGCAAAATTTACAAGTGTCCAAAGCTGCATCATCTTTATAATATAACATGCAACCATCTTCACAACAATCAATTCTCATTGACAAAAGTCCTAACTTAGAAACTAATCTTTTGCCTTGTAGAAATCACTAGGTAATTTGATATCAGGGTCAACTAGTTCATGCATAAGGTCAATGAAAGAGTCCATCGCTCCTTGAAAAATATTCCAGTCAGATTTCATACTTAGTAATCTAACTGCAACAGACAACTTAGAGTGCGGACTTCCGTTACATAGTGGATGACTAGCTTCCTCTAATTGTTCATAAAAAGGTTTTGCGTCATCATTAGGAGTTTGTTCAATATTTTTATTGGGCTCACCCCCTAAGTGCATCCCAAAAGCATCCGCAACCATATCATGAATTCTAGAATCACGATATGTATTCTCCACCGACCTACTACTTTCACCCACAACCATGTTATGAAATATCCCATGGCTACCATCGATCTCTCCATGATTAGTCCACACAAAGTAATTTTCTATAAACCCCCTTCTATAAAGATGATGCTTAACTTCTGCCGGTTGTCCAAACTTCATACAGTCGCACCTAACACAAGGGAACCTAATTACTCCTTCAGTTAGATATGGTGGAAGTGGAATTGTATATCTAATAAAGTCATCCACCCTTTCTACAAAATCCTCCCTCAATCCCTGTGGATTAGGATAATTCATATTGTACATCCAAGTACGATGTTTCATCTATACAAATAAAATAAGAGGAAATTAATTTAGTTAATTCATATCCTAATATTTTTTAGTTAATTAAAAGTCCAATTCATATCCTAAAATTCTTTAGTATAACCTTTTATTTCTATTTGTATAACATTTCGCTAAAGGCCTTTGAAGGCCAATTCATATCCTAATTTAAATGTTTCATGTCCTTTGAAGGCTTAAATTTAGTATTTTTAATGTATTAATAAGAACTCTAAAAATTGCAAATAATATATAACTTTGAACCCTAATATGGTTGAGCTAAATTTGAACCCTAACATGGTTGAACAAATAATATAGAACTTTGAACCCTAACATGGAGGAATTAATCAAAATCAGTGTTTTTCGAAAAAAATAAAGAAAGGAGAGAGAAACTAACCTTGGGAGTGGAGGTCACCGGAGTTGGTGTTGCTGCCGTCAGTGGTCGCCGGTGGCGGGGGGAGGGGGTGTCGCTGCTGCTGGGAGTCGGAGGGGCGGGGGGGGTTT
>MU697926.1:19765-36072 GCA_026770625.1 Nicotiana glauca
CGAGTGGTACGCCTACCACGTGATATTATGAAATGGGATCGAGTGGTACGCCTACCACGTGATATTTATGAAATGGGATCGAGTGGTACGCCTACCATGTGATATTATGAAATGGGAGTGAGTGGTACGCCTACCACGTGATATTATGAAATGGGATCAAGTGGTATGCCTACTATGTAATATGTTGAGAAATGAGGATCGGGTTGCGCGCCGCAACGAAGTATGGATCAAGTATATTGTTTTTGTATGTAGGGCTTTCCCGTGTTTTCCTTATCAGTTGTTATTGTACGGTTTCATTTCTTACCCGATGATTTCTATATTTAAACTGTCGAACCCCACAGCATGTTCCCCTCTCTCTTAGTTGTTTAAATTCGTGTATTTCCTGTTATTGCACGTATATCTGTACAAGTTAATTGTGATAGGTCCTGTCTAGCCTCGTCACTACTTCGCCGGGGTTAGGCCAGGCACTTACCAGCACATGGGGTCGGTTGTGCTGATTCTACACTCTGCGCTCTTCTGCGCAGATACAGGATTAGGACCGCAGTAGCAGCAGTGGTGCGGGTGTTAGAATTCAGATCCGCGAGACACCGAGGTAGCTTGCAGGCGTCCGCAGGCACGGCGTCTTCTCTATCCTTACTTTATTCTATTGTCCCATGTGTTCGAGACTAATGGTTATATGTATTTCTTTCAGACCCTTGTTTCAGTATTCTATAGTAGTCTGTGAGTAGTGACACCAGATACTGGGTCGAAGTATAATTTGGAGTTTCGTATTTCAGTTTTCTGTTATTTAAATATATTTAAAGTCTTCCGCTTTATTTTAATGGTTCCGTTACTATATTGTTTAAACGAAATCAGTGATGTGTTTCTAAATGTTTGGCTTGCCTAGCTCCGACAGTAGGCACCATCACGACTCCCGATGGTGGAAAATCCAGGTCGTGACAAACAAACTCCCAACTATTCGCAATTAAGGATTCACGGTCATGCTAGACACCAATGTATAGATACTCGTCACCATGCCTATACATCATACTCGGCACTTAGCAAGTAGCAAATAAGACTCAACTCCTATTCCCTCAAGTTAGGGTTAAACCAAGCACTTACCTCGATGCTTTGAACTCAGCTCAAGCCTCAACTATAGCTTTACCCCCTGATTCTACCTCCAATCCGCTCGAATCTAGCCATAAATTACTTAATTGCTTTACTAAACATTAAATGAATCAATTTGAATGCATAAAAATAAATTTCCCAAGTTTTTTCCAAAAATTCCAAAATCGCCCTCGGGCGTACGTGGTCAAAACTCAAAGTTCGAACCAAAACCCGATTACCCATTCCCCCACGAACTTAAATATGTAATTTGTTTGAAATCGGACCTTAAATTGAGGTCCAAATCCCCAATTTTTGAAAAACCTAGGTTCTACCCAAAACCCCCAATTTCACCCATGAAAATCCTTGATTTTAAGTGAAAAACATGTTAAATGATGTTACTTATTGAAAGAATTGAGTAAAAATCGACTTACAAATAATTTTGGAATGAAACTTGTTCTTGAAAAATCGCTCAAAGGAGTTGTGTTTTGAAAATGGGGTGAAAAATGTCTTAAAATCGACTAAGTATAAAAAAATGCATGTTACTGATGTCGCAATTGCGAACTGGGATTCGCAATTGCGAACCTCGACCAATTTATGGGAATTGCGAACTCTGCTTCGCATTTGCGAAGCCAGGCCTTACAGGGGACCTTCGCATTTGCGTACTTCATCTCGCATTTGCGAGCCTTGAACTTCGCATTTGCGATCCTAGGCAGGCCTCGGCTGGTTTCGCATTTGCGAACTAGCCTTCGCATTTGCGAGTTCGCCTTTGCGAACCAGGCTTTGAACCAGGCTTCGATGTGAAGCCTGCAGGCCTGTTCACACCAGATTTTTCAAAGTTTAAAAATGCACTCCGACGCCTATCCAAAACTCACCCGAGCCCTCGGGGCTCCAAACCAAATATGCACACAACCTCAAAAATATCCTACGGACTTACTCGCGCGATCAAATCGCCAAAATAACATCATATACATCAAATTAAACCTCAAAATTCATTATTTCTTCAAATTTTTCATAAAACATGAAATTCTCATTTTTAAGTCCAAAACACGTCAAACGACGTTCGTTTTCAACCAAACTTTACAGAAAGCGCTTAAACCACATATAAGACATGTACCGGGCGTTGGAACAAAAATACGGGCCCGATACCATAGTCTTTTAATCAAACTTCATTTTTAATTTTCTTAATTATTTTCAGAAAATAATTTCACAAAAAATTTATTTCTCGGGCCTGGGACCTCGGAATTCGATTCTGGGCATACGCCCAAGTCCTATATTTTCCTACGAACCCTCCAGGACCGTCAAATCACGAGTCCGGGTCCGTTCACCCAAAATGTTGACCGAAGTCAAATTTATTCAATTTAATATCAAAATTTAGTATTTTTCTCACAGAATAATATTTAATCTTTCCGGCTATGCGCCCTGACTGTGCACGCAAATCGAGACAATCCTAAATGAGATAAAAAAGGCCTCAAAAGTACAGAATAGGTAGGAAAACATGTGATAACCCTTTGGGTTGTCACAATAGTATAACGTAAGTATATATATTATATATATGAGCTACATTTGATATAATATTAGCTAATGCACTTATTCTTAGTGCATAGTATAGAAGTGTTAATGGCTAATATTTATATTATTTATTTAGTAAATACAAAAGTAATTTTTAATTTTAACTAATGTTGACCTGAAAAATGACCAACTTTGGCTGCTAAATATTTATAATTACGTATTTTAGTTGATTATTACGCTCTAATTTACTGCACTTTAGTTGAGGTTGTGCTTTAATCGCTAGTGTTTTGCACTAATTGTGTGTTTTATGCCTTGTAGGTGTGATTTCGAGCTATATAGATGTTATGGAATGAATTTAAGTAATTTGAAGCTTTGAAGTCTGAGTAAAAGCTCAAGGAATTAAGCCGGGATCGTGTTCGGGGGTCAAATTTGATAATTAAGTACGAACGAAGACTCGAGGAGGCATATTGTGCACTGTATAGTAAAATAGACATAACTTTTTTTTCAGACCTCCATTTGGGCTTCATAATATATGTTTGGAAAGCTAACTCAAAGGGCTACAACGTTTATGTTTTACATTTTTCCAAATTCTAAGCAGAACATGGTGCAAAATGCAGTAGAAAGTGCACCGCGGTTGGCACCGCGGTTTGAGGCAGTGCCTTCCGCGGTTGGCCGCGGTCCGCCGCGGTTTGCCCCGGTCCAGGCGTGAAATATTGTCCTTTTTTGCCTAGGAGAAGGTATAATTGTTTGGGCCCGACCCTAATTGGTATATATACATGAAAAAACGGTATTTTTGAGAGGAGGGACATATTTTTGACACATATTTGACCTAAGGAGGCAAGAACACATTGAGAGCAAGGCGGGGAATTCTTCAACAAGTTTTTACTTCCTCTTCCTATTTTTTATTGTTGATTATGGCTTTTAGTATTGTAGTTTTACTTACTATTATGAATAGCTAATTCGTTTTTTAATTAATAAATGCAACTCCTCCTGAATTAGAAAACGAATTAGCTATTCATAATAGTAAGTAAAACTACAATACTAAAAGTCATAATCAACAATAAAAAAATAGGAAGAGGAATAAAAAACTTGTTGAAGAATTTACCGCCTTGCTCTCAATGTGTTCTTGCCTCCTTAGGTCAAATATGTCCCTCCTCTCAAAAATACTATTTTCCATGTATATATACCAATTAGGGTCGGGCCCAAACAATTATACCTTCTCCTAGGCAAAAAAGGACAATATTTCACGCCTGGACCGCGGCAAACCGCGGCGGACCGCGGCCAACCGCGGAAGGCACTGCCTCAAACCGCGGTGCCAACCGTGGTGCACTTTCTACTGCATTTTGCACCCTGTTCCGCTTAGAATTTGGAAAAACGTAAAACATGAAAGTTGTAGCCCTTTGAGTTAGCTTTCCAAACATATATTTTGGAGCTCAAATGGAGGTCTGAGAAAAAGTTATGTCTATTTTACTAGATAGTGCGCAATATGCCTCCTCGAGTCTTCGTTCGTACTTAATTATCAAATTTGACCCCCGAACACGATCCCGGCTTAATTCCTTGAGATTTTACTCAGACTTCAAAGCTTCAAATCACTTAAATTCATTCCATAACATCTATATAGCTCGGAATCACACCTACAAGGCATAAAACACACAATTAGTGCAAAACACTAGCGATTAAAGCACAACCTCAACTAAAGTGCAGTAAATTAGAGCGTAATAATCAACTAAAATACGTAATTTAAATCAAATTTATTTATATTATATATAATATTTAAAATATTAATATTATTATTAAACATTAGAACTGGGTCCCAGGTTAGCGACCAAAGTTGGTCTCTATTTTACTAAGCGACCATCTTTTGTAGCTAAATTTGAATTATATTTATTTATAATATATAATTTTTTTTAAATAAAATTATAATTATTAAAATTTTATAAATGGGTCCCAAATTAGCGACCACAGTTGGTCTCTATCTATTTACTCTTTATGTAGCGACTAACTTTGGTCGCTAATTTTAAATTTTATTTATTTATATTTTATAATTTTTTTAAAATAATATTATAATTATTAAAATTTTATAAGTGGGTCCCCTTAAGCGACCAACATTGGTCGCTAATCTGAGTAATTCTTTGACCAAGAAAGTCTGACCAGTCCGGTCAACAGTCTGGTGAAATTATCAACCAAGTAGCGACCAAAGTTGGTCGCTAATGTATTTAAACTCATTATTTATTATTTACACCAGTTTAGCGACCAACTTTGGTCGCTAAAGTTTGGTCGCTTTTTATAGGAATTCTAGTAGTGTGTGATACATGTTCCTTCTAATTCTCCAAGTAACGCTCTTCTTATCGCAATATATAAATATATATATATATATATAGTGACGACCCAAAGGATCATCACCTGTTTTCTTACCCATTATGTACATCCGAGGCCTAGAAAACCTCATTTAGGGTTGCCTCGATTTGCGTGTGCAATCAGGGTGCGTAGCCGAAAAGCTTAAATATGAACTCTGTGAGAAAAATACTAAATTTTGATATTAAAATGAATAAATTGGAACTCGATCAACATTTTGGGTAAACGGACCCGGACACGTGATTTGACGGTCTCGGATGGTATGTAGGGAAATATGGGACTTGGGCATATGCCCGGAATCAAATTCCGAGGTCGCAAGCTTGAGAAATAAATTTGTGTGAAATTGTTTTATGGAAATAATTAAGGAAATTGGAAATGAAATTTGATTAGAAGACTATGATATCGGGCCCGTATTTTGGTTCAAGTGCCCGGTACAAGTCTTATATATGATTTAAGCACTTTCTGTAAAGTTTGGTTGAAAACAGACTTTCGGACTTAAAATGAAAATTTGATGTTTTATGAAAATTTGGAATAAATCATGAATTTTGAGGCTTGATTCAATGTATATGATGTTATTTTGGCGATTTGATCGCACGGATAAGTCCGTTAGATGTTTTTGAGGTTGTGTACATATTTGGTTTGGATCCCCGAGGGCTCGGGTGAGTTTTGGATAGGTGTCTGAGTGCATTTTGAACCTTGGGAAAATATGATATTCCTAGTCCTGCAATCTTCTCATATGCGAAGCAAGACTCACAAATGCGAAAAGGGGTCTAGCCAGCTGGGATCGTAAATGCGACCTCTTGGTCCGCAAATGCAAAGTCGGGCGTGTCGCAAATACGACATATTAGCTCGCAAATGCGAAACACCCCAGATCCTTCAGAATGCGAACTCACCTTCGCATTTCCCACATGTGAGGCCTGCATATTTTACACTTAGCCGAATTTTTGAGCCATTTTAACATTCTTTCAAAACACAAACCTCTTTGGGCGATTTTCCAAGAACAAGACTTCTTCCAAATCATTTGTAAGTTGGTTTTTACTTAATTCTTTCGATCTTCAACATCATTTAACATGTTTTCAACTTACAATCAATGATTTTCATGGGTCAAATTGGGGGTTTTGGGTAGAACCTAGGTTTGTTTTTCTAAAATTGGGGATTTGGACCTCAATCGAGGTCCAATTTCAAAACAAATGATATATTTGGGTTCGTGGGGGAATGGGTAACTGGGTTTTGGTTTGAACTTCGGGTTTTGACCAGGCCAGGGGGCGATTTTAGAATTTTTGGGCAAAACTTTGAGAAATTCATTTTTATGCATTCAAATTGATTCATTTAGTATTTATTAATGTAATTAAGTAATTTGTGATTAGATACGAGCGAATTGGTGGTAGAATAGAGGGGTAAAGCCATAATTAAGACGAGTTGAATTCAAAGCATCGGGGTAAGTGTTCGATTTAACCCTAGCTTGAATGATTAGGAGTTTAGTCATATTTTCTATGTGTTTCTTGTCGAGTACGACGTATAGGCATGGTGACGAGTTTCTATACGTTTGTGTCAAGCATGACCGTGAGTCTGATATTGTGACTTTCATGGCTTCATTGTATTATCCATGCTTTGGTGTGTATTTCGGTTTGTTGTGTAAAATAGTGGAAAGAAATGTGATTTATGAACATTGAGGAGCGTCGACTCCAGTTGTAGAACGAATTGCGAAAGTATAAGTGATAATTGAACCTCTAGAGAATTAGCTCGAGTTGTGAAGAGAATTGTGAAGTAAAAGTAAGAAAGAGAAGAGATCATTATGTTGCCCCCTTGGCGGGCTATTGTTGAGTTGTGGTTCCTTTTCACTAAGTTCTTAACTAATATTACGGTCGCTTAGGTTAATGCTTCCTTGTGTTGAATGGTGACTATAGTTATAGCTGAGGTGGTTAAGTGTTGTAATATGTTAGTTATAGCTGAGGAGGTTAAGTGTTGTAATAGGTTGGTTATAGCCGTAGCAGTTAGATATTGGAACAAGTTTGGTTATAGGTGTGGTAGCTAGATATTGGTACGAGTGTGGTTATAGCTACTTCTCCCTTGCCGGGACATACATAGTTGGACAGTTGAGTTCCCTTGCTGGGATGGTGTAATTTATAGTAATTCCCTTACCAGGATATTTGAGTTGCTATTTCTTTCCCTTGTCGGGATGTTATTATATTATTGTTGTTCCCTTTCCAGGAAGTTATTATATTGTTGCCCCTAGTCGGGATTATGTTGTTGTATTGTGTTGAATTGAATTGGGAGCGGGTGGTACGCCTACCACAAGATATTATAAAATGGGAGCGGGTTGGTACGCCTACGACAAGATATTAAGAAATGGGAGCGGGTGGTACGCCTACCACAAGATATTACAAAATGGGAGCGGGTGGTACGCCTACCACAAGATATTACGAAATAGGAACGAGTGGTACGCCTACCACAAGATATTTCGAAATGGGAGCGGGTAGTACGCCTACCACAAGATATTATGAAATGGGAGTGGGTGGTACGCCTACCACGAGATACGAGAGATGGGATCGGGTTGAACGCCTGCAACAGGATGAATTGAACATGAATATTGTCTTTATTTCTTGCTTCCGTGTTAGAAGCTAGACTGTAGATTTCTCTTTTTATTATTCCGACATTCTATTTATATCTGTTACCCCTGACGCATGTTCCCTCCCCAGTTTTAATTGTTAATTTATGTTACCTCTTCGTTGTATTGTGTGTGTATATATATATAGGCACAGGTTTATCTGAAGTCTGGTCCTAGCCTCGTCACTACTTCGCCAGGGTTAGGCCAGACACTTATCAGCACATAGGGTCGATTGTGCTGATACTACACTCTGTGCTCTTTTGCACAGATCCAGGTGTTAGACAGCAGCGGCACTAGCACTAGAGTTAGCTTCAGTCGGCAAGACACCGAGGTAGCCGTGCAGGCGTCGACGTCTCTTCTATCCTTAATTTCAGTCTGTTATCTCATGTATTCCGAGACAAACAATTACATTTTCCTTCAAACAGTTGTATTTAGCTCTCTTAGTAGTTCGTGAGTATGTGACACCAGTTCTTGGATAGAGGTTTATGTTGATTTTCCGCTTTATTGTCAGATTCTTTAATTTAAGACTTCCGCTTGTTACTTTATTCCGCTGTTATCATGTTATTACTGATAATTGTTAAAATAAGTAAAATGGTTAATGCTAAAAGTAGATAAGGGTTGGCTAGCCTAGCGCTCATCAGTAGGCGCCATCACGACTCCCGAGGGTGGGAAATCCGGGTCATGATAAGTGGATATCAGAGCTCTAGGTTACATAGGTCTCACAACTCACAGACAAGCTCAGTAGAGTCTGAGGGATGGATACAGAGACGTCTGTGTTTATCCCGCAGAGGCTACCGAGTTAGGAAAAGTTTCACATTTGTTCTTTCTTGTCGTGCGGTTTGGTTTCTCCATGCTGATTGAATTTCTACTCTTTTCCTTTCGCGAATGGCAAGGTCATGTACCACTTCTTCAGCCGAGCAGCAGCTCAGACCGGTGATAGCTCAGCCATATCATCGAAAGCTTGGTGGGGATTGGATAATTTTCCCAAGCTCTTCACTACTACATTCAGCAGTGCATCTACTGAGGATCCCTAGGACTTTTAACACAACTGTCATGAGGTTCTCAGAACATAGGGATCGTTGAGACCAATGGGGTCAATTTTTGCTACTTTTTATTTGTTTAGATCCGCCAAGACTTGGTGGAGAGAGTATTGCCTAACTATACCAGTCGGGTCGCCATCTTTGACTTGGAAGCAGCTGATACAGCTATTTCTAAAAGAGTTTCTCCACATCACTCAGAGAGAGGTAAAGGTATTAGAGGTGGAGGCAGAGATGCTGGAGGTGGAGGTAAAGGTATTAGAGGTGGAGATACAAGTATTGTTCTGGTTTGTGGTAGAGAAGCTTCGATTTTATTTTGCGCCGTATCCGGTCGTACCTAGTGATTCTATTGTGGTGGATTGTGTCCATTGTTCATGTATAATGGTTATTGGAGGTTTTGAGACTCGTGTAAATTTGTTGCTTTTAGATATGGTCGACTTTGATATTATATTGGGGATAGACTGGTTATCACCCTATCACGCTATCTTGGACTGCCATGCCAAGACTGTGACCTTAGCTTTACCGAGTATGCCTCGTTTAAAGTGGAGAGGGACTCTAGGTCATTCCACCCGCAGTGTTTTATCATATGTGAAAGCTTGGCGTCTGGTCAAGAAGGGGTATTTGGCTTATCTAGCTTATGTTCGGGATTCCAGTGTTGAGGTTCCCTCTATCGATTCTGTGCCCATTGTTTGTGAGTTCCCTGATGTTTTTCCTTCAGACCTGCCGGGTATGCCACCCGACAGGGATATTGATTTCTACATTGATCTGGTTTTGGGAACTCAGCCCATTTCCATTCCACCGTATCATATGGCCCCGCTGGAGTTGAAGGAATTAAAAGAACAGTTGCAGGATTTGCTTGAGAAGGGTTTCATTAGACCTCGATTTTTGCCTTGGGGTGTGCCGGGATTGTTTGTTAAGAAAAAGGATGGTTCGATGAAGATGTATATTGATTACCGTAGTTGAGTAAGGTTACAATCAAGAACAAGTATCCATAGCCGATGATTTTTTTGATCAGCTTTAGGGTGCGAAGGTATTTTTGAAGATTGGCTTAAGATCTGGCTACTGCCAGTTGAGGGTTAAGACATCCGATATCCCTAAGACAACTTTCCACACTCGGTACAGGCATTTTGAGTTTTGGCTATGTCATTCGGGTTGACAAATGCCCCAGCAACTTTTATGGATTTGATGAACCGAGTGTTCAGGCCTTATTTGGATTCGTTCATGACAGTCTTCATTGATGATACATTGGTACATTCCCGCAGCTAGGAAGAGCACGAGCAACACTTTAGAGTGGTTCTTCAAACTCTGAGGGATAGTCAGTTATATGCAAAGTTCTCCAAGAATGAGTTCTGGTTGTGCTCAGTTGTATCTCTGGGTAATGTTGTGTCAACAGAGGGTATTCAAGTCCATGGCCTTATGCAATCTATTGTGATGCTTTCCGTGTTGGCCTTGGAGCAGTGTTGATGTAGGATGGCAAGGTCATTGTCTATGCTTCGAGGCAGTTGAAGATTCATGAGAATAACTATCCGGTTTATGATTTGGAGTTGGCAGCCATAGTTCATGCATTGAAGATTTGGAGGCATTATCTGTATGGCGTGGCATGTGAGGTGTTCACTGATCACAAGAGCCTTCAGTATTTGTTCGAGCAAAAGGAGTTGAATTTGAGTCAGAGGAGGTGGTTGGAGTTGTTGAATGATTATGACATCACCATTCTATATCATCTGGGGAAGGCCAATGTGGTGGCCGATGCATTGAATAAGAAGCCAGTATGGGCAGTCTTGCTTATATTCCGGTCGGTGAGAGGCTACTTACTTTGGATGTTCAGGCTTTAGCCAATCAGTTAGTGAGACTAGATATTTATTAGCCCAGTCGTGTATTAGCTTGCACAGTCGCTCGTTCTTCATTATTGGAGCATATCCGTGATCGGCAGTATGATGATCCTAGTTGTGCGTCCTTAGAGACACGGTGCAATGAGGAAGTGCAAGCAGGTTACCTTAGATGCAGATGTAGTTTTGAGATTGCAAGGGCGAGTTTGTGTGCCCAATGTGGATGCTCTTCGAGAGTTGATTTTAAAGGAGGCCCATAGTTCTCGGTACTCTATTTATCCGGGCGCTACGAAGATGTATTAGGATTTGCGATAGCATTATTGGTGGCATAGAATGAAGAAAGATATTATAGCATATGTGGCTCGTTGTTTGAATTGTCAGCAAGTTAAGTATGAGCATTAGAGGCCTGGTGGTTTATTTCAGAGGGTTGAGCTTCCCGAGTGGAAGTGGGAGCTGATCACTTTGAATTTTGTTACTGGACTTCCGTTGACTCGGAAGAAGTTCAGTGCGATATGGGTTATTGCCGATAGGCTGACCAAGTCAGCGCATTTCATTTCTGTGGCAGTCTCCTATTATTCTAAGAGGTGTGCTGAGATCTATATTCGAGAGATTGTTCGCCTTCATGGTGTGCCCGTGTCTATCTTTTCGGATCGGGGTACGCAGTTTACTTCATGATTCTGGAAAGTAATTCAATGAGAGTTGGGCACACGGGTTGAGTTGAGCACAACATTTCTTCCCCAGACAGATGGTCAGTCAGAGTGGACTATTCAGATTTTGGAGGATACACTCCAAGCTTGTGTTATTGACTTTGGAGGTTCGTGGGATCAGTTCTTGCCTTTAGCAGAGTTTGCCTACAACAATAGCTACCAGTCGAGCATCTAGATGGCTCCTTATGAGGCTTTATATGGTAGGCGGTTTCGGTCTCTGGTTGGATGGTTTGAGCCGGGAGAGGCTCGGTTGTGGGGTACAGATTTGGTTCAGGAAGCCTTGGACAAGGTCAAGATCATTTAGGATAGGCTTTGTTCAGCTCAGTCTAGGAAAAAAAGTTATGCAGACCGTAAGATTCAAGATGTGGCATTTATGGTTGGTGAGCGGTATTGCTCCGAGTGTCGCCTATGAAGGGCGTGATGAGATTTGGGAAGATGGGCAAGCTTAGCCCTATGTTTATTGGTCCGTTTGAGATTCTTGATCGAGTGGGAGATGTGGCTTATAGACTTGCATTTCCGCCTAGCTTATCAGTCGTGTATCTAGTTTTTCATGTATCCATGCTTCGGAGGTATCACGACGATCCTACCCACGTGTTAGATTTCAGCACTGTCTAGTTGGACAAGGATCTTTCTTATGAGGAGGAGCCGGTAGCTATTCTAGATCGGCAGGTTCGTCAGTTGAGATCCAAGAGTTTTCCTTCTGTTCGTGTTCAGTGGAGAGGTAAGCCTCCTGAGGCATCGACCTGGGAGTTTGAGTCCGATATGCGGAGCCGTTATCCTCATCTTTTTCCCGACTCAGGTACTTCCTTCTTTTATTTGTTCGAGGAAGAACAATTATTTTAGAGGTGGAGAATGTGATGACCCAAAGGGTCATCACCTATTTTCTTACCCATTCTGTACCTCTGAGGCCTTGAAAACCTCATTTAGGGTTGCCTCGATTTGCGTATGCAGTCCGGGTGTATAGCCGAAAAGCTAAAATATGAACTCTATGAGAAAAATGCAAAATTTTGATATTAAAATGAATAAATTTGACTTCGGTCAATATTTTGGATAAACGGACCCGGACCCGGACCCGGACCCGTGATTTAACTGTCCCGAAGGGTCCGTAGGAAAATATGGGACTTGGCGTATGCCCGGAACAAATTCCGAGGTCCCAAGCCCGAAAAATGAATTTTTGTGTGAAGTTGTTTTCTGGAAATAATTAAGGAAATTGGAAATGAAATTTGATTAGAAGACTATGGTATCAGACCCGTATTTTGGTTCCGGCGCCCGCTATAAGTCTTATATATGATTTAAACACTTTATGTAAAGTTTGTTTGAAAATGAACGTCGTTTGACGTGTTTCAGACTTAAAATGGAAATTTGATGTTTTATAAAAATTTGGAAGAAATCATGAGTTTTGAGGCTTGATTCGATGTATATGATGTTAATTTGGTGATTTGATCGCACGAATAAGTCTGTAGGATGTTCTTGAGCTTGTGTACATATTTAGGTTGGAGCCTCGATGGCTCAGGTGAGTTTTGGATCGGAGTGAATTTTGAACCTTGGGAAAATCTGATATTCCCAGTCCTGCAATCTTTGCATTTGCGAAGCAAGACTCGCAAATGCGAGCTTGCCATTGCAAATGCGAGCTTGCCATCGCAAATGCGAAAAGGGGTCTAGCCAGCTGGGATCGCAAATGCGACCTCTTGGTCCGCAAATGCGAAGTCAGGCCTATCGCAAATACAACACATTAGCTCGCAAATGCGAAACACCCCAGATCCTTCAGAGTTCGCAAATGCGAACTCACCTTTGCATTTCCCAAACCTACAGGGTTCGCAAATGCAAACCCACCTTCGCATTTCCCACATCTGAGGCCTGCATATTTTACACTTAGCCGAATTTTTGAGCCTTTTGAACATTCTTTCAAAACACAAACCTCTTTGGGCGATTTTCCAAGAACAAGACTTCTTCCAAATCATTTATTAGTTGGTTTTTACTCAATTCTTTCAATCTTCAATATCATTTAACATGTTTTCAACTTACAATCAATGATTTTCATGGGTGAAATTGGGGGTTTTGGGTAGAACCTAGTTTTTATCTAAAATTAAGGATTTGTACCTCAATTAAGGTCCGATTTCAAAAAAAAAAATCATATATTCGGGTTCATGGGGGAATGGGTAACCAAGTTTTGGTTCGAACCTTAGGTTTTGATCACGTGGGCCCGGGGACAATTTTGGAATTTTTGGGCAAAACTTTGGAAAATTTATTTTTATGCATTAAAATTAATTCATTTAGTGTTTATTAATGTAATTAAGTAATTTGTGATTAGATAAGTGCGAATTGGTGGCGGAATCGAGGGGTAAAGCCATAATTGAGACTTGAGTTGAATTCAAAGCATCGAGGTAAGTGTTCGATTTAACCCTAACTTGAGGGATTAGGAGTTGAGTCATATTTGCTATGTGTTTCTTATCGAGTACGGCATATAGGCATGGTGACGAGTATCTATACGTTGGTGTCAAGCATGGCGACGAGTTTGATATTGTGACTTTCATGGTTTCGTTGTATTTGTCACACCTTCTTTTTTACACACCTACCCTGAAGGATAAATGTATAAGGGAGTTTTTCCATTTAAAGTACATTATTAGAATTGGGATTATTTATTTATTTTTTTAGATTCGCCACTTGGGATAGGATTGATTTTTGATGTCTCAAGTCATCGATTTAATTTAATCCCAAATCGAGGAAAATTGTCGACTTCCCAATTGGAGTCTGCGAACCAGAAATTCTGTGTAAGGAATTCTGTTGACCCGAGGGAAGGTGTTAGGCACCCCCAGATCCCGTGGTTCTAGCACGGTTACTTAAATTATTACAAATGGCTAAAATCTAATTTTTACATGCTCCAACCTATAGTGCAATTTTATGATTATTTACCGCTTTTTAATTATTTTTATGAAAGTGAACGTCGTTTAAGAACGTATTTTCGGATCACGTCACATGAAATGCACCCGGATCCTCGATACATTCTTATTCAACGTTTTTGGATTTGGATTTGGGTCGCATGAAATGCACACCCGTATTTAGGAAGGTAAGATTATTAAAAACGCGCCTAAAGTAACTAACGTCCTTTTAAATTTATGGGAGGTCGTGAAATTCGCTAAACGGCACGCTCCAAGTTCTAAGTATTTTATATAGACGATTTAATGAGGGCCCCACAATTTTCGGATTTTGTTCGACGAGGCTCATCTCATTTTATTTTAAAAGGGCAAACCTAGAAGCAACTATATTTTTTATTTTTGTTTTGTCTCTAAAAAAAATCCTAATTAATTAATACACATGAAAGATCCAAAATTCCATAACTTGATTTAAAACAACGAGCCCAGAAATACGATGGCCCAAGCGTTATTTCAGAATAAAAGGCCAACTGATTCGAGACCATGATAAGCCCAGGAAGAAAGCGGCATGACAGACTCGATACAAGGTCCATTCTGAACGTTTGAACCACTTAAAGGCGTACATGCAAATGCAACAAACTAACCTCAGTGCTTTTGAATTCAAAATTGAATAAACTAACTTAAACTAGACTTATACCAAATATATATGACTAATCTTCAGATGCCTAAGTTAACAATTGGATTGCCTATTTTAAAAACCTTCACATCAATTCGAGCAATTCCACTATTGATTGAGTACGGAACTGATTACTAGAAGTTCATTTCACTACTGACTAGAGTCCCTATATGACTCAAATGAAATTAACAGGCCTATATCCATTCATACACTAATAAACTAGAATACTAATATCCAACACAAAAGTCCTATTACAATCCAATTATAACAAATTATACAAGTGTTTCAATCATTCAATTCCTTACTACTACTACTACTGTGCAACTACAATTCAAATTAACACACCGTCGCACAAATTGGTACCAAGTTAACATGATCTAGATTTTATTTCTTCAACTTGATCAATACACATAGATTCAGCCCTGCAACATCAAATGAAACTGGAAAAGTACCTGGAAGTGAGATACAAAATAGAAGAAGAAGAGGTCAGCTACAGCCAAGGCAGTATCAACCACAGGTCATGGCAGCAGTAATTTGACAATCGAAAACAGCTCGTATAACAGAATGAGTAGCCCAGAATAATTTCAGAGAAGAAACAGCATCAATAGCAGACAAAATTCACTAGTGGAGACCCAAAGAGATTCAAAACTCCCAAGCAACACCAGAAAGCATCAATTAAACCCAAAATCGAACCCAAGCATTATCAAACCAGTGCAAAACTAAACTAACAGATCTCAAAAACTTTCTAGCGATTTAATTCATAAGTTAAGATGAGCAAGCTAGCCACTACACTCGAAATTAAACTACAAATATCAATGAAATAGTAGATTGTCTTTGGTTTTGATTTTTTTTTTAGAGTTTTGTTGTTGTTTTTGGGTTTTTATAGAGAAAGCTTAAAAATTCTAGAGGAAATTTCAAATTCCAGATCTTCTTTTGAATCTGCAACTAGAGGGCATTTTGGGGGAATTTTGATGGCTGAAACTTTGGGAATTTTCAGGGGTCAAAACTTTGGGAAATTTTTCAGAGAGCAAAAATCTTTAGAATTTTCAGAGATCAAAAGCTTGTTAGTGAAGGCATTAGGGGTGCCTTTTATAGGCAAAGAATGGGGCAGAAGATTCCGGAAGTTTTTACCTATTTTCCCTCCTTGTTAATTTCAGATTTTGACTATTAGACCCTAAATTAATGCCTTGTTATCCAAGTTACTGCATTAAAATGCAGAAAAGTTACACTAAAGCCCCCTTCTAGAAGGTCCTAAGGTATTCTTTTAACTACACAATACCCATACTACCCTTGCCTTTGTTTTGAATTTACCAATCTTAATAAAACTACCCTTTCCTATGCCTAAACTACCGTTTAAACCCCCCATGAATTACCAACCAGACCTAACCCTATCAATTAAACCTCCAATCCTTTACCCTACTTGAGGTTCAGCTATATCCAATCCTCCTAAAGCTAATTATCTTGCCAATAAACACTGAATATCAACTAAACTGACAAAAGTACTAACTCAATTAGATGAGAATCAAACAGAATTGAACTAAGAATCTAAAAAGAAGAATCAATTTACAAGAAGAACATTCAACTAAACTAATCAATTTAAATCAATACCTAACAATTAAACTAACCAGAC
>MU697934.1:13368-26526 GCA_026770625.1 Nicotiana glauca
AGGCCTAATGTTTAGGATTTAAACACACCTCTCATTTGTCTTCTTATCTTCTTAATGCATTTGTATCTTCTCTCTTTAGTATTATTTTACTTGTATTTTTGGAGTGAAATAAAATATTGGTTGTGTCCGAGGAGTAGGCAAAATTAGCCGAACCTCGTTAATTCTGGTGTTCCTTTTATTATTGCTTTATTGTCTTATTTATTATTTGGTGGCTGTTATAATTTTTGGTATAGTAGTTGTGACTTATTCACACTATATATATTTGGCTTCCGCAACACTACTCTATCTGTCTATTAAAACACGTCATTTAAATAAGGTCTAAGTATATAGTACAACTTTGTACTTACCAGAAAAGTAGGTGAATTGATTAAGAATAGAGTGTCAATCTTCATTCTGAGCTTTCCCACCAATTAGGTTGCCCCTGTGTTTCATTTGTTTCTGAGTTCTACTTGTACCTTACTTCATATTAGTTGGTTGATGTATTAAATTCAGATAAAATGCATATATCAAATTCACCATTGACGCTGTAACTTATGTTTGGTTGTTATTTTAAGAGTTTAAGAGCACGTATTTTTTTTGAGATCGCGTAATTGTATTTTTTTTAAGGTCCTTTACATATTGCTTATGACTACCATCTACTTATTATTCCGTTTCTTTATAATAATTATTGACATTACAATTTTAAATCTATGACTTCAACTGGATTTTTCATATTTAGAATAAAATTATATCGATTACTTTATCTTATGTCTCAGTGGACCATAATAAATTTATTTTCAAAAGTGTTAGTACTATTTATTAGTAGTAGTGATAACTAATTAGTTTTTATCACATATGATAAGAAACTAATTAACTTAAGGTTCTTAACAAAACTATATTCAATCAGTTGAGTATATATGAAGAACAAATATAGAATCACTCGCTAGCTATCCTTTGCTAACAAATATTAAACTGAATAATGTGGTTTTTGTAAGTCAATGATATATTAATATTAAACAAATTTAGGATTATTCGCCCTATAAAATGATTTTAGATATGATTAATCATATATGTTTTTCATTCCGCCTGGGTTGTGAGTCAATGCGGGCTGGCTCGATCCGTTAAAAAGAGATAAGTATTGGAAATATATAAGTTACTACCTGCAAAAAGGTTATTGCACATGTAAAAAATATAAAAAGGTGAAGTAGTTAATTTTCCTTATAATTATTATTACTCCACTTCAAAAAGAGAAGACCCAAATGTTTTCTCTTACACTTCTTTGAACAGCCAAATATTTTTTGTTTCTCCATTAGACACACAAAGAAACTAATCAAAAAGTTCAGTTCGTGAAGACTAGAACTTTGTTTACTAGAGAAATGAAAGATACTTGCCTCATTTGTTTTTTTTAAGGTTAATACGTCTGAATCTGAATACAAATTTGAATATCAAGATGTGTATTAAGATTAAGACATTTGAATCTGAATACACATCTGAATATATTAAGATGTGCATAAAGATCTGAATAGAAATAATTAAGACTGTTTGATTTTTCACATCTGATTGTATAAAATTTATCTTTATTTGAAAATTAATAAACATAAAATTCAAATGAAATACTAACTAATATAATATTCTATCAATAAAATATATAGTTTTTTAAAATATGATAATTGTTGGTGGTAATAGCTAACGGGTGAGCGCCGACTAGAAACGGTAGTTGGTGGTTTGATTGACGATGATAGTAATTGGTAGTGGTGGCGATTATGATTGAGGATGGTGGTGGTGGGTGGTGATAGTTAATAGTGGTGGGTGGTGGTAGTAGTTGTGATTGAGAAAGATGGTGGGTGGGTTGTGGTAGGTTATAATAATGCGCAATGTCGGTTGTGATTGTTGATGGGTGATGGGGTGGTCAGTTGTGATAGTTGAGGTCGATGAATGTTGATTGTGGGTGATAATGATATATGGTGGTCGGAGTGGTGGGGATAGTGGGTGGTGATGGTCGATAATGGTGGCGACTATGATTGAGGATGATGGTGGCGTGGTGATGGTCGATAATGGTGGCGACTATGATTGAGGATGATGGTGGCGCGGTGGTGGTAGATGTGGTGGTGGTTGGGGGGGGAGGGGGTAGTGGTGGTTGAGTATCGTGACAGTGGGGGGTGGTAGTGATGGTTGAGTATCGTGGTGGTGGTGGCATGGTGGTAGTTGATAATGGTAGGCGGTGACAGCAGTTAATAATGAATATGTGATAGCATCTTAATGAAATTAAGTCTCTGTTATAGATCTTAATCATACAGACTTATTCAGACCCATTAAGTGGTTTTGAAGTTAAAAAAACAAATACACTTAATAATTAAGATCTGAATAATTAAGATTCAGACTTTAAAAACAAACGTATTTAATGTCTGAGATCTTAGAGTAACTATCTCGGTAGCAATTTAATGATTTTTATTGCGTGAGATATCGTTAGTATCTGAACATGATTTGGATTACTCCACGAGGCTTGACGGGCAATTTTTCTTTGTAATATCCATTCTACAATACTCAGTTGCATAACAGGTACACAATTCGTTGTTTCGTGTCTTATGATTTATTCTTTTATATGCAATAATAGATCAAATTATGATCCATATTACTTTTTAAGGGAATAAAATGGCTTCCATTTTATATGACACTATTACCACTTGAAAAATGGAAAGATATTTTCTATTATTACTTTTCATGTATTATTTAAATATCATTATATTGTTAAGAAACTTAGCTCTAAGTAATAATATGAAACAAAAAGATAGACAACAAAGTAGAGAGAAAGAGAGAAGAGAATCTATTTCTTCAATGTATTCAAGTGTGTATGATGTGATGCCCAAACCCTCTATTTATAGGATGATATAGATAATACAAAGGGATGCCATGAATATGGTATTAACTATTGAGAACATGAGGGAAGATCATGGAGGTATGGTATACATCCACAATGGTAACAAGTAGTGGGAGGTTAATGGGGAAGAGTAGTGGATTTTACTCCCTTATAAGTTATGGACATCCACCATAATTAAGTATTTCATAACACTCCCCCTTGGATGTCCAAAGATAATGTGCCTCGTTAAAACCTTACTAAGGAAAAAAAAGCCTGTGGGAAAAAATCTTAGTGAAGGAAAAAGAGTACACATATCTTACAATACGCATTACTTATTGCCTCGTTAAAAATCTTGCCAGGAAAATCCAGTGGGACAAAATCTGTGCAAAGGAAAAAAGAGTGCAGCGCATGCTATACTCCCCCTGACAAAAATATCTGTGCGCGGTAAAAATCAGAAGGCTTGATTTTCGCTATCAAGGCAATTTGGGAAGCCTCCATTGAGACCCCGAGGGTGGAAAGCTACGATTGAGTTCTCGACCTCTGGGCTTATCAAGGTTCGAATCAAAATAAGCGGGGCTCGAGGCTAGGGTAAGAGAAGATGACTCCAGAGCGCATGGCTACACCTAACAGGGCCGGTCTATTCGTGACCTACTGTGATGACGTGCGATAGGTCGTCCTATCTTCCTACTTTTGTAAGTGATATATACATATTTTATTGAGTCCACTCTCCTATATAAAGGGGACTCACCCCACCTTGTAACGGACTGATGTTGCTCCCACTTCTTCACTAAGCAATAATATCTCTCTCTCTCTCTTTCTCCTAAGCTATCTATGTTCTCCGACCTCGAGGTCGCCTTAGCATTTTTATTGTTCTTCATCATTTAGATTAAGATTGACGGTATAAAGCTTTGTATATTCATACTTATCTGTTATCCCACTCCCGATTACCCTCGATAAGGCTACCCTCGATAGGCCTGCGGTAGGCTCGAAGCCTGGCCCCAAGGTATCTACTAGGTTGCTCCGAGCCCGGGAACGTCCCCTACTTGTTTGGCTATCGCCCGTCTAGCTCGACCTTTACTATTTTACTCCAAGCTTAACACTAACCACCCTTCAAAACTAGCTCGGAAATAGATTGCATATTTTTAGAGTTCCATTTACAAATTTAATCGTTGTTACTATTTTCACGGTAAACAGTTTGGCGCCCACCGTAGGGCTAAAAATAATAGTGATTATTTTCTTGCTAGTTTTGTCACTTAAATGTACGATACCTTTCACACTTTTTCTTGACAAGACCTTTTGATTTCAGGTTAATGATCAGCTCGATGAGGGGAATCGAGGACGATAACCCCAAAAATCGCAAAGAAGACAATACGACCATCTTAATGGCTGGCGCGACACTGCAAGACCCCGATAACGCATCTAGATCGGCCCGAGTGGATATGGATTCATACGTTGCACAGCAGGGTAACGAAGTCTTTCACTTTGATGTCGACACGCGACGCGCTAACCAACAAGAAACCCGAAAAATCCCGGCCCGAGAAGAAAGGGAAGTTAACCTTTGTATTATTTTTGAAATGTTGCAAGAATAGCAGTTGGCTATCTCTCAACTACAGAACCGCCTGGAGACTCTTGGCGCGGTAGCACCCAAAATATCTCCTCGCTTCAAGCCAGTACTCGAGGTATCGGGCGACGACGAGCCAACGACCTATCCTATAATGGTAAGGGTGCTGGAAGACATTATAGAAAGGATCGACTCACGTTCTTGTAGACTCCTACAGCAACCATTTCCTGGAGATATGATCCCAGGACCCATTCCGCGGAAGTCAGAAACCACGAGACTCCCTAGGAATGATGGGACTTCAAGTCGTCACGGGTACATCACCACTCGCACACGCCCGTTCGGGAACGACATCCACAATGGAGAGCTCGGGCCCATCCTGATGAGGATATTTTAAGAAATTCCCCCGGAAGAGACCACGACGTGGCATCATTATTCGACATCAAATCTCGGGGACCCACTCACCATACTGACACAATCCGTGGAAGCACATGCTAACTCCATCAAAGAAATGCCAAAAGGGCTCAATACACCAAAGGCCGAGAAAAGAAGAAGAAATAAAATATCACGGAAAAACTGCGCCTCGCTATCCGACAAGACAAACGAGACCGGTCCTAGTCCTGAATAGTAGGATGGTACGGGCCTTCACCCAAAACCTGAATAAAACATACCCGATGGCTCTGGAGCAACTCGAGTGAAGCATGGTCGAATATTCGGTCGGGACTTGGTCATACACCAAGAAAGCAAACTCGGGTCCAGCTCAACGAACAAGGGGAAACCAAAGAAGGAAGAGTCGGGAAGCTACGGCATATCGTCACCACCATTAAAGGATGGGCACCCCGCCAAGATCCGAAGAATGTAAAATGCAAGTGCATATCACCAGAAAGGGACGATCTTGGGGAGTACTCCCCGAGGACACCATCTCGCCTAAGCAAAAAGGACGCTGAGACTCCACCTCAACATCGCCTCAGCGTATTGGTAATCTCTTCTTTCGATTCGAGCTTGTTTTTAAATAAAACATGCATTAATGATTACAGGTATATTAGCCAAAATTGTACCAACGATGGCAGAGCCAAAGCCAATAGGACAGTCCGGACCAATGTCACCCTCGTGCCAACCGCTAATGTATCCCCAGTGGCGGCTGCCACAACATCTAAATTTCCCTCCCTGCACGGACCGCCCGGGCCATTACATCGGGCGATGCAGGGTGCAGGGTGCAGGGTGCAGATGCTCTAAAATGACAACGTCGAGTACGTCGATGCAATTCCAGCCCTATTCCTCCACGGGTGTGGATCCCCAGGGCAGGCGCGGAGCCAAAGCTTCTGACTACAAGCGACGGAAAGAGATTCCTAACAATACGCCCATAATTGATGTTGACTTCAAATGAGGTCAAAGGGTAAGAGCACTCATGTCTTCTGCCTGGACTGGCCGAATGAATAATGCGACTGCCGAAAGGCATACTCCCAGAAACACAGCGTCCTTCTGCCATTTCCCTTTTTCCTCTTCTTGTTGTTAATTTGTACGCAGGTAGACAACCAAGATATTCAGTAGTTCTGGATCCCGCTCGAGGATCCGCAGCCGCCATGGGGCCGCCGGACATTCATTCCTCGATCGAGTTTTCTATCAAGAAAAGAATTCCAACAACAAGATTATTAGCGGGACTACAAGTCCCCTAGGAAGGGAACCTATAAGCCCACAACCTCTCTCTATTTTCCTATATGGTACCATACAAGTGCATCGGATAATCATGGGAGTCATACCCATGTAGATCAGGCTCACGGCAACGGAACAACATGTATTTGCAACTTATATTTTTGCCGAACAACAGAGAATAATTTCCAATCATTCAACGCCTCGAAGAAAATTATTTCGTCTTTATCCTCAGCGAAAAACTTCTACCTCTAATACGTCACAAAATGCTCGGAGACTTAATCAATTTGGCATCCTCGCGACCCTAGGGTTGGGGTTCCGGGCTCACAAAGTCCTCGCGACATGGCCCCAAAACTACAAAAGGTGGTATTCAGGCATAGAATGATCCGATATATTTGGAGACTCACCATAAGCAATTTGACAACTTGCGCGACCCAGGGTCGGAACTCCGGGCTCACCAAGCCCCCAAAAAATAGCTCCGTGCTCGCGAGAAGCTGTCTTCAAGCGAACTCGAGGGTTCGAAGACTGTCGCCAATCGCCACACACTGGAAAATCCAAAATTGTAAGATCCTAATGGGTAGCCTCGGCAAAACCAGACCTATTCTCCATAAACTGTAAAACCTCAACAGGCATGGCAAACTATAAGACCTCAACAAGCATGGCAAACTGTAAGACCTCAACAAGCATGGCAAACTGTAAGACCTCATCAGGCATGAAAAATCTCACAATTTTAGGCTACATGCCTCAATTGTAAGAATCCCTAAAGGGCATACCTTCGGTGTGGATGCCTAAAATTGCTTCTTTTGATCAAAAATGGCCATGGCCAAATGCGCACGACTACGGTCGAAATGGCTGTAATAACCCAAAAAACATGACTCGAGGACACCCGACTGTTGCTAAAACATCCTCCGAACTTACTTCAGAAAGAACCGGTTCAAAACAGGCTTCCCTCAACAGGAAAAAGATTCGAGTCCTGACCACGCCGGCTCCAAAATTGCAAAAACATTGATCTACTCGACCTACGAGCTATAAAACTTCCGAGGTACTCGAAACATCACCGACTACAACTTGAGATTGAGTTTCTTTTAGAACCGACGACGGGTCACGAAGAAACAATCAATAAGACCTTAACAAGAGGAAACAAAGCCTACACAAAGCCTACGGGCCACACATCAAACAACCTAAGTGCCATTGTCATCGGCTAAGAAAATCCTACGGGCCTCACACCAAAAGGTCTCTACGACCATCAGCTCGAAAATTGACAACTTGAGGATTAAAGTGAGCTCGAATAGTAACCCAATTCGGATACCGGATCCAAAATGGTTAAACTAAATAAAGCATACAGGCCTCATATTGAAAGGTCTCCATGACCAAACAACATAAGTGCCATCAGTCGCCGGCTAAAGCAAGCCTCCGAGCCTCATTTCAAAAGGTCTTTATGACCAAATGACATAAGTGCCACCATTGCTGGCCAAAAACTCAAATGAAATGAAAGGGTCAATTACAGCTCGATTTGCAACGCGACTCGGAGACTGGACCCAAAAATTATAATACTCCCGAGGGCATGACGTCTATGCCATTATCTCCAGCCAGAACCTCTGAGAAGAATAAAAGGGTTAATTACAGCTCGAATCACAATGCGACTTGGAGACTGGACCCAAAAAATCACTAAACGCCCAAGGGCATAGAATGGAAATCATTATCGCCAGCCCAAACACCGGGTGCTATTTATTATGACCTCAGTCGAGCGTTTGCAACCTCGATCCCTCGATAGCTCAGATGAGAGCCTCATAATCATCTTTGCTCGAGCAGAATCATCTGCGCGAGCAGCCTGAAGTTGCGCCTCAAAATTGGACGTCGCAACTAGAGCTCTTTCTTTAGCCCCCAAGTGAGCGCTAAGGCGTGCCCGCAGCGCAGAAAGTTCGCGGTTGGCAGCACCAACCTTGCCCTAGAGTAGCTGCAGCTCATCCGCTTTACCCTTCAGTTGGAATAGCAACATTTCAAATACCGACAAAAAAAGAAAAAGAGATGTAAAGGAAATACGAGCCAAAAAAGCGGAATACCTGCTTCTCCAAGAGGACCTCGCGGGCACGGCTTCGGTCCGCCCCGCTCCTTAAAGAGGCAAGCTCATTTTCATTTACCACGCAGAGAAACTGGAGGGATCTCCCCCTTTCTCGAGCTTTCTGTAGATGGTTCTCATGACGAAGCAGTTCAGTTTTGAGCCTGTCAAAAGCCTGAAAAGAAGCCAAGCGCATGAAGAAAAAGGAATACACCAGGTCGGAACATCTTTACTACGAGCAAGAACTCACCGCGAGACCAGCACGATGAGCCTTGCCAAGGGTCGAAGCCATGTCCAATAAAACTTCGGTCTCGAAAGCTGGCCAACCAATCAAATCATTTCCTTTCCGCTGTTGCGGAGAAGGTGCCTCGCCACAAGCCTCCACACGCCACGGGACATCTTTCCTTTTGCCAGCACTCCTCAACTCTTGAACCGGCGATCTGGCCTCAAACGAATTCCCGGCACCTGCAGTAGGAAAGACAAACAGATCAGCAAAGGGGAGGCCACCCCCGAAAAGGAAAAGAGAAGAGTAGGAAGGGAACGCCAGATGGCTACCGCGATAATTTACCTCCCACCTACCTTTTGAAAGATCTTGCCATCGATGCCAGTTATAAGTCCAACATGCTGCTAATCTACGAGACCATTCGGCTAAGTCCGGAACCTCATCAGGCAACTAACGGGCAGTTATATACAAAATATGAGAAGAAATTTCCGTGAGTCTTACCTCAGATAAAGGAAAGAAGAAACAGCTCGAACAGGAAGCTTACGTATGGAACTCCATTTCTCAGGGAACGGCAAGAATCCCCAGGGATAACGTCGGTCATCCGGACTCGGACAAACTGGCTCATCCATCCGTGGTCTTCATCCTCTTGGCCGTCGATCATGGGAGCTCGAGTAGACCGGTGATGGAGAGCAACCAGGCCTCGAAAGCGCTATGGTCGGTACAGCCTTATGAGGTGACTAAGAGTGAAATCTATCCCGGCCTTGTCGGCAAAATATCTCATCGACCGTACTATGTTCTAGAAGAAAGGATGAACCTACGCTAGCGTTACCTGATACCTTCTATAAAAATTGAGCACGACCTGGTCTGGAGAACCTGGCTCGAGAATGATGATGTACACACTCAAGAAGCCTTCAACGTATGTCGTGACGTACTCCTCGGGGGAAGGGGCTTGCAGGACCACACCTTCCCCCCATCTACATTTTCTCTTGATCTCCTCGAGGTCCTCCTCTGTAACTGAAGAGGTAATCCTCGACACAACCCCAGGTGACCCAGAATATTAGGAGGTTTTCCCAACATAGTAATGCCCCTCGAGGATGTATGCTCTGGGCACCGCTCCCCCAATGTCGGAGAAGGGCCACTGTCACCAGCCAAAGGCGAAGTGCAAAAAGAAGTACCCTTCGCCAAATATCGGACGTCAAAGCAGCGGCCATGACCGCAACAGAGTGACGGGGAGAGGGAGAATATCCAAGCAGAAATCGCCTGAAGCAGAGAATTGGGGAAGCTCGTGGAAATGCTTGACTCTATAGAGGGGATGAGCCTATCGAATAAGAAAAGGTAATAATCGTCTCTTTAAGAAGGAATAGACGAATATATAAGGGCCAGGCAATAACCGACCAGATTGCCCAAATAGGCCAATTAATTCTGGTCGTGTTAACATCACACTCCCCTTAGGGAGTGCAATGATGGAATTACTCTAGACTCCCACATGTCTCGTGAAAGCAGAAGGGGGCCCTGGGGAATCTCCAGCACTGGTTGTCGATGCCCCCTTTTTCTAAGGCGAAATCGGGTTTATGATATTTAGGAGGACAACTCTATTCCCTTTTGGGACTTGGGTTTTTGCAATTGGAGAGTCGCCACCTAATGATAACGTGCATTAGGACACTAAGGGTTTTTTTTGAGTTGGAAAACTAGAGTTTGGGTAAGGGCTAGAAATTATCTCGAGGGGAAGGTGTTAGGAACCCCTCAAGATCCACTAGTGTGGTTCCCGGCCATACTATATTGTGACTTTATGTGATCAAACAAACAATCAATGATTCAAATATGTAACATTGCAAATAAGCTAAAAACAACTTTGAAGATAAGTAAGGAAGGCAGAGATTTATGAAAAGATTTGAATAGTTTTACTAAAGGAGATGAAAACACACAAAGGGAAGGGGGGGGGGTTCCTAGGTTTATGATTAATATGGATCATTAATGCAATGCTCAGTAATTGCTCCTTAGGAAAGGGGCTACATGAGATATTAGCGCATCGGTCATCATCTCCATATACTACCCTTCCCACCCCGTAAAGGTTACTAAACGCGTGCGTTGTTCATGAATACTTACCGCGTGTTATTACCCATCTCGTCCTATAAGTCCCGGAGGGTATTTAGGACCACTATTCCTATATGGTAGGAACTAGGTTGAACCCTTAAGTTTCAAGGCAAAAATGCTAGGCTACATACATAATAAATAGGAGTGCACAAAAGAGAGCATACAAGATCAAATAAAGGCTCACAGATCCCTCCTCAAACGGACTCATGATTAGCACTTAAACACATTCAAGGTCTCAAAAATAGGAGTTTTTTACAAAAGGAATAGGTAACAGTAGTTAAAGCGTGGTTTAAAAAATGAAGTAGCAACAGTAATTTTAGGACAAAATAGATAGCATGATTTTGGGCAGAAGTTGATAGCCCAGTGATTTGAAAACATAAAAAATTAGAAACTCAGTAAGAATAAGTAGGGGAACTATTTCAAGTTCGTTTCCAGATGGAGCAGAGTTTTTGAGAAAAAAGAGTGAACTTCAGAGAATCAAAGCAGAATGACAATAGCAGAGTTGAAATTAAGGGATGTTGGTTGGTCCTAAACACGATTAATCAATTCTTATTGGGCCTAAAGTTACCCTAGGCGTCGTATACATTGACTGATTATTTCAAGGAATGAACATGCATATTGGATTGTGATTTTTTAAAAGGTATGCGTGATAAGGCATTTGCAGAAAATGTTTCAAACCACTTAGCCATATTTTAGCAAAGTTATTAGACTACATGAATTAACTACCACAATCTAAGTAAGAGGTCCTAAGGACATGATATCTAATGCACATAGGAGTACCTAAAACATGGTTTCTAATATGCCAATACAGTAATGATAGTTTATTTGGTTTGTTATAACTGATCGTGGTTACAAGATGAGCATAATGACAGGCTGAAAGTAAAGAACCTAAATCAGGATCTCTAATGAATGAGATACATGACCTATACAGGTTATCTATTGCGCAGATAAGTAAAAAAAAAATCCTATAAGCATGTTTTCTACCCATAATTTATACTAAGCATGCATAACCCTCCCCCCGTATTCACTATTCAGCCCCAATCGTTCATTTACAAATGATTACAAACCAATAGTATCTGAATTATAGTTATAAAGAACAAAAATTAAGAAGTTATTCTATAGGGAGCCTTCAATTAGGCCCAGTCTTCCAACCTCACTCTCTTCGAGTTTCACAGCCTTGGTCGTGGTCAAGGTGCGGCAAAGCTCCCTAGGGCCCCATTGGGTCCCTAGCCAATACCAACACCTAAACACTTAGAAGAATGCAGGATAGGTGCAGTGTGGAATACCAGCCTTGTGTGTCAAAGTTTAGTGAGTATTCAGAGATACCCGAAGCAATGCTCACACGAAGGGGGCAGAACCTATTCTCTAAGTGTAGTGTGAAGTGCAGGAAGAAGTAGTTTAAAAGAGTTTTCAAAAAATGAGGGATTTGTTTTGAAAAGGAAAACAACAGAAATAATAGTTCAACAATACATGATTGCATACAAGGATCATGGGAAATGGAACAGATAAATCAGACAATGCTAGAGGGGGTACAGAGATTTTAATGACTACACAAAATAAAAAGATTTAGGGGACCAAGAATGGTCAAACTTAGACATGATACCTAGACAATAACAGGGGGACGATTATGACATTTAAGATAAACAGCAGTAGAAGTATGTAAATCAAGAAAGACAAACAAAGTGCTAGGGATCAGGGGAACTGGGAAGTGGTAAAGTTTAGGCATGCTAATGTATAGCAATAGGATGTAGTCAAATCAAGTAAAAGTTAAGGATATACAAGGCCATATTACAGACTTAGCATGTAAATCAGAAGACACGGTAAAGTACTAAAACAAAGAATCAATTGCACATTGAGCAGGAGAAGCATAAGTAGAAGAAAATCAGAAAGATAATGAACTGAAACAAAAGTAAACACATTGGTTGGAGACTTGAAGATTAACTAGGACATACCACTAAAAGAGCAAAAGCAGGGTGCAAAGACAAAGTAGTAACACAATATTAGCTTTGGCTTACAACCGGCTAATAATAAGCAAGAGTAGAGAATAGCAATAGAGCAAAAGCAAGAGAAAGAGAATGCAGAATTGAGAGTATTCAGTGATGTGTGTTTTTTTGTGTGAAAGACTTAGGGTATTTATAGTTGAAAGTAGGTGGTAAAAATAAGGTAAAAATCAAAGAAGTATGTTAATTTAAGAACTCAGAATCAATCAATTAGACAATCAAGGAAGTACTCCCATTAGTTAAGGGAATCAAAATCAGACGAAAAGATTCAGCACCTTATAAGGCAAGAACAAAATATCAGTGCAGGATTAAATGAGGATTGAGTCGAGGTTCAGTATGCATATAGTAGTCAATTAGGACCAAACTAAGGAAAGGCTAATTAGAATAAGGTACCATAGCAAATAAGGTAACAAAATCATTTAAATAGGCTAATAGAATTCTAGGTCTTCAAAAGAAAGTTTTTCAATTACCAACAATAAGGAAAATTAGAACCAATCATGCGAAGTCATGATTCTGCATTCTCAACATATAAATAGAGGTGAACAAGAGTAGCAAACAAAATTAGCCATATAGATAGAAGGGAACAAGAGATGAACAAACACAATCATTCAGAGATGGTAGATAATAGGCTAAGACTCAGCAGGATATATTCGAAGCATGGTGACCACGAGACATTAACAAGAATCAGGTAAATAGGCAAGCAGACAGAACCAAAGCAAGGAAAACCAGGCTAACACA
>MU697934.1:46676-107677 GCA_026770625.1 Nicotiana glauca
TTGGGCTAGTTGCCATGTTTGGGGCCTTGTGCCGATCTGTAGAACCTTAGGGAAGCCTGTGGAGCTAAATGACCCCTATACCTGTTGAACACATACTCTCAGTCGTATTCTTAACTATAAGACATAATATGAATCGGTATTAGTAATTGCACTGTCAATACCCTGCTTTAGCTGAGTGGGCCCGAGAGGCCAAGTCTATAGTGACTGAGAGGGGTCGAGGACCCATAGTGAGGTATTTGATATATACCGGATCGGGCTGCACGCCGCAGTATTATATATATGATATATATACGGATCGGACTGCACGCCGCAGTAGTATATTATATATGGATCGGACTACACGCCGTAGTAGTATATTATATATGGATCGAACTGCACGCCGTAGTATTATAGTGCTTGGGCTGAAGGAGCCCCTCCGGAGTCTGCACACACCCCCAGTGAGCGTAGTTACTATTATATCGGATCGGGCTGCACGCCGCAGCATTATATACATATACATGCATTGGATCGGGTTGCACGCCGCAACACTATATATATTATATTGGATCGGGCTGCACGCCGCAGCAGTATTAGCAAGGATCGGGCTGCGCGCCGCAGCAGTGTTGGAAAATTGTGGGACAGTAGTAGACTGATACTGGACTTTCCTCCTTAGAGATGTTCTTACCTGTACTGTTATTTTTAGAACTGTTTAGTGTTCTTACAGGTTTTCTTACTTACTTCCAGTTATTATTTATTGCCATTACTAACTGAGTTGGAGTACTTACTCTACTCCCTGTACCTTGTGTGCAGATACAGGGATCCAGGAGGGAAGTTGATATATATTTTGCTGCTGTTTCACCTTACTGCGGAGTTATCGAGGTAGTTGCCGGCGTCTGCAGGACCCGATCTCTCCTTCCCGTTATCTCTTTTACTTCTGCTTTAGACTTGGTTGTATAGGATATTATTCAGATGTTTAGAGGCTCAGACTTGTGACACCAGATCTTGTTGGGCTGTTATTTCAGTTGTTTTGATTTTTGCACTCTTATCATTATTATGAAATCAGGATATTTTACTTAAATTAGAAATTTTGAGTTAATAATTGGATTGGTTAACAGGTAATGGTCGGGCTTGCCTAGCAATGTGTTGGGCGCTATCACGATCGGGATTTGGGTCGTGACAGGTCACCTTGCCCACTACACTCGTAATACCTTCAATCAGCTATTAACCCGCTTCCGGGTGAACAATACCTGCAACTGCACGTGAGGTGCAGGGAGTAAAGTGAGTACTCCAACTCAATGAGTAATAAGAGTAAACAATAACTGAGCGGTAAGAAAACACGTAAAGCACTCCATCATGCTATATAGGACAATACGACCCTTGAGAAAACAGTAAATCCGTAAAAATCCTTTAGAAAATATCTGGCTCAGTTAAAAATCTCTTTTGAAAATATCCTCTTCCCAACAGTCAAGCAATTGAATGCATAATAAGATAGTGCAAGTCCGCACATAAGTCAGCCCCTCGGGCACGGCACTCCATTAACAAATAACACCAGGGTATCTGGTAACAGTGCAAGAAATAGCATGGATGCCAATGATATGAGAGTGCTGAATGTCATGCCACGTAGTACAAACAGAAACCAATGCATGAATGCAATGCAATGCACATGACCGCTGCGGCGCGCAGCCCGATCCATTTGGGTACTCGCGCTCACTGTGGGGATTCAGACTCCGGAGGGGCTCCAACAGCCCAAGCGCAATATCAATATCACACCACTGCGGCATGCAGTCCGATCCATTCTCAGTCCAGAAAATGCACACATAACACTGTTGCGGTGCACAGCCCGATCCATGCTAAGTCCAGAAATGAACATAAGCCACTAGGGCAATATTCAAATAACAGTTCTTAGTTCTGAACGTTAAAAATATGTAGTTTAAGTTTTAAAACATTAGAAGTATGTCTGGACATTTCAAAATAGTGTTTAACTCAGGACCGAAATCATTTAACATGCCAAGTATCATGGAAACAGTGATAATAATCCCTAAAGGATTCAATCAGTTGGCACGAGGCCCAGTTACAACAATTAATCCATTTTTGTAAGGATGTCAACTAGCTTCAATCAATTAGGTAGTTATTTCATTAAGCGGGACGGAACAAGTCACAATCCCCAACGGTGCTCTACCTCACGCCCGTTATCCGGCTTGCAAGTCACCTCAATACAGCACTATGACGTGCAAATCCGGGGTTTCAAACCCTCAGGATATCATTTACAAGTATTACTCACCTCGAACCGGCAAAAACTCAAGCTCGTGACGCCTTTTCCCCTCAATTCGACCTCCTCGCGCGTCGAATCTAACCAAAATCAGAGCGAATACATTACAATATGCTACGGGAACAATACCCAATCGAAAATGACCAAGAAAAAGCAAAAATCTCGAAACTAGCAAAACCTGAGCCCCGGGCCCGCTTCTCGAAAAATTACAAAACTTACATTACCGGATTCCTCGTCTCGCCACAAGTCCATACATACCAAGAACTCCCAAATCCGAGCTCAAATGACCTATCAAATCCCAATTTGAAATATCAAATTTCAAGCCCTAGCTTTACCCCTTTTTAATGAATTTCAACCAATTTCCATGTTAAATCTAACATAATCTTGAATAATTAGGCCAAGGAACTTACCTCCAATCGATTCTCAGTCAGAACCCTCAAAAATTCTCGCCCAAAGATCTCTAAGTCGTTCAAAAATGGTGGAAACTACCTCTTGCTCGCGGATGAATTATGACATTTAAAACCCTTCTGTCCACAGCAACTTTCGCTTCTGCGGCCACACAACCGCTTCTGCGATAACCACTCTTGCGGTCTCTTTCCGCTTCTGCGGACTTTACTTAAGGTGCATGGCCGCTTCTGCGGTCCAAAACTCGCACCCGCGATACCGCTCCTGCGGTCAAGGCTTCCGCTTATGCGGAACCAGCCCTGAGCTCAAATTTCTCTTTTGCGCCTGCCCATCCGCTTCTGCGATACCGCACCTGCAGTCCCAAAACCGCAGGTGCGAAAACACGTGATACCAGTAACCTTCAGCAAACCACAAGTCCAATTTTCTTCCCGTTGGCCATCCAAAATCACCTCGAGGCCCCCGGGACGTCAACCAAAAGCACCAACATATCCCAAAACATCATACGAACTTGTTCCAATCATCAAAACACATCAAATAATGCTAAAACCATCAATTCACATCGGATTCAAGCCTAAGTTTCTTCAAAACTTCCGAAATGCGCATTCTATAAAAAACCCAACCAAACGATGTCCGAATGACCTGAAAATTTGCACACATAACCAAAATCACCCAACGATCAACCGAAATTCGCCAAAATTCTAACTTCGCCAATTGAAGCCTAATTCTACATCGGACCTCCAAAATCAATTCCTATCACGCTCCTAAGTCACAAATCATCCCCCGAAGCTAACCGAATCACCGGAAATCACATCCGAGCCCTCTAACTCAATAGTCAACATTCGATTGACTTTTTAAACTTAAGCTTTCCTTAAAGAGACTAAGTGTCTCATTTCTTACCAAAACCAATCCAAATCAATTCTCACTCACCACATACCGATAATTGAATGAAAGAAGAAAAGAGTTTCTTAGCTCATTCAATGGTCGATTATATTTGACATGAACACATAGTTGGTCGCCTATTAGGATTTGACAGTTGAACCATATCCTAGGGTGATCCAGAGCTACAAGGACAGAAGGAATTACTACGTTATTCTTCTACTGGTTCTTGAGAGTAAATTGTATACTTCATACTATCCGGTCATTAAGGAGTGTTGCTAGACGCCACCCTTGATTAGTATATTGATATGATCAATTTACTACCAGTTTAGTACTAAACCTATGGGGTCGCACACTAACGAGTGTTCTGATCTTTGCTAGGATTAATTAACTTATTATTTGATAATTAAATTAAGGAATTTAATTAGTCAAATATATTTAGTTATTAGTCCAAATGAAATATTATTATATTCTTTGCTAGTACAGAGGATATATTTAATATTGTGAACAAATTAAAGTTTTCTATTTGGAACAGAAAATAAATTATTTTTCTTGGCTAAAATATATATGAGATATATATAATATGAATTAATATTAATTTATATAAAGGTTATATATATAATATCAATTAATTTATCGATTTAGAATTGGAAAGGTAAAGTCCATAAAAGGACGTATAAATTGAATCCAATATTCAGTTGGATTGACCAGAATCCAACTTTGAGTTGAGGAATGGTTTGGCAGTCACGTTTTAATTAAGACGTGATCTCCAATTTTTCATACAATTTCGATTGAAGTTTATTTTGGAATAAACTTTTACCCTAAATAAATTATTATCTCAATCAAATAGGAATAGGGTTTATAGGTGATGGAGAAAGTTTATTATTATTAATTCTTGAGAAGAAAAATCACTTTGTGAAAGTGAAAATACAATACAAAGCCAAGAGAGAAAATACAATTGCAAGAAAAGTGTTTCTTGTTCTTCTACCTTTGAGTTGAGATTTTTCAGAAAAATTTCAACACAATATTTCTTTCAATTTGTTCGCGGGTTTCATTGATCAAAGAGTTGATAGCAAGGATCGGTCTCGGTGTGGATACGCATAGAGTCTTCGCACTATCAAAGAAATTTTGAAACGAGACTCTCTTCACCAGGTACGTCTTAGATCCGATCTTTGACATGTAAATAAATTTTAAACACGAAAAAATCTGCCTAGGATTGTTATTGTCTTCCGCTGCATGTTATGAACACCTATACGCAATCCTACAAAAAGATTGTTATATCTTATACTATGTAGGTTCCTAATTTTTTCAGCTATCAATATTGGACTTTGTTCACACACTCAATAATTTTTTCCTCGAACTAAGTTTCATGTGACCCATCACCATGATTCACATGTTAATTTTCGAGATTCACTGTGTGTTACCCACATCTTCAGAGTATTTATAGGCTATATAGCAACCAAAATCCGCAACCAGCATGCTCAACCATCCTGAAAATACTCTTAAAATGATATGATATTGACCACTTTGTGCTTAGTCCTCACGAATTTTTCCAAATCACACAATTAAAGAGATTTTTACATTTTATATATAGATTCCCAATATTTTAAGCTAGGTGGGGCTTTGTTGTGCACCCAACAAGTTCCCACTGGATATTTTGGATTAATCTTTTGCCCGCTTGCTTGTGTTTGGCTGTTATCTGGAATTGTTGGCATTAATCACCTTCAGTTCTTTCTTTCTTAAAAATAAAGTTTTTCTTTCTTTTTTTATCGAATCTTGGATATAATAACAGTAGTCAGTATATTATCCACAATTTTAGCATGAGTGTTAGGAATAGGAAATATTCTTCATTACTTTTGACCAGTTTATCAAAGATATACCTTCAATACACGGTGTGAATCACTTCTAATACCTGCACACTATATTTACTTCAAATTTACCCCGTCTAAGTTTAAACCTTTTATTACACTTTATAGTTTATTTTGTTTAATTATTACAGATTCTTTTTCATGCTAAAACACGGTTACCGAATTAACAAAATAAGAAGTGATGTCAATTCAAGCACACATATTAAACAGTTACTAATTATGTTTCATGTTTCATTAGAGTAGGCAGAATATATAAGGACATGCTTTACAACCACATACCCCAATAATAGTAAATGAGGCCAAGAGTTTATATAAGATGCCTTGTTATTACCAAATCTAACAAAGCATCCTTACTGAGGGAACATAAAAGTTGTACTTTTGCTTCCACACAAGATGCATTTTCCATTCCTTATTTGTACACAACACTAGAATGATAGAATCTCAAAAGCTGAATGCCCATTTGTCTAAAAATATTATTTTCAAATTCAAAAGGCTGTATTCCTCATTCTAATAACCAACGGACCTAAGTCATCACAAGTAGGGGTATACAAATCGAACCGAAAAACCGCACCAAATCGAAAAATCAAACCAATCCGATTAAAAAACCCGACACGGTTTGATTTGATTTAGTTTGATATTGAATAAAAAAAATTCGAACCAACCCGACATATAAATATATAATTTTTATATATATTATTTAATATTTTATATAAAATTTTCTTTAAAAAATATCTAGAAATATTTGGGAATCTCTTGCGGGATATAAATTTTAATAGAATACGAAGTGCTCCATATTTATTGACCTTAAATAATGGTTTGTATGATCAGTTTCTTACCAAGTGTTACTGAAATATGTCTATTTCTTTATTCTTACATATTCATATCATATGTTAAGATGTATTAAATTCTTATATCTTTTTCGAATGTGAAATGGTTATTAATATTTAGGTATCATATTGATTTTTATGTGTAATTACTAAATTCGGATAACCTGAAAGTGTATATCAATGAAAAATTATTGTCAGACAACTAAAAAAATAATTATTATGTGTTAACTAATGGAATTCTCGCATAAGAATATTTTAATTGATAATATGTTTGTCAACTTTTTATATTTTTACTAAATAGAGTATACGTATTAAATATTTAACAAAGTAAGATTGAAATAATACGTAAGTAACAAAAAATCCGAAAAACCCGATAAAATCGAACCAATCCAAACCGATATAGTTGGTTTGGTTTGGTTTTGATAAAAATCGAACCAACCCGGTCCATGTACACCCCTAATCACAAGTCTCATGCTTGTATTTAAGGTAACTAGTATCTATGAACGTGTGTTGCACGTTAATAATGATACGTGATGATTTAGATATTTATTTATATGAAGGGACAATAAAATTTAATTAATGAGAGAAATTATATGTATAATAATATAAATATCATCTAAACACCGAAAAATATTACTACATTAGCATAATACATGAATTTAAAATAAAAGAACATCATTAAAACTTACACAACTGATCAATTTTGTCATGTTTGTAGATAATTATGTATTATAGTTTAAAAGTAATTAATGTGATGGTATCTTAACAAACACTTCTTTGTAGATAATTTTCTTGTGTATGTTTCCTCTTAATATTTTGGTTGCTCCGCTTTAACCAAAACTCTTGTTGTCGATATTGATATCACTCTTGAAAGTACAACATATAGTTGTTCGTGCAAGAAAATATATTGCGAAAAAATATAATCCAATATTTAGTATGTTTGTCCTTGTACTTTATTTATTATATTTGCAAAACACAAATATACTAAAAATTATTTTCACACAAATTTAAAAGGATATTCCTTAGTTTCGGAAGACGAAAGTTAAATTCAAGGATAAGAATATACTTAGAAGTACACTGATCAGCATCATAATTTTTGCATGTGTGACGTTATTGTCAAAACTTCTATATACCATATGTGTGATATTACATAAATTATTATGCATATCTAAAATTTTCAGTAGCATGACGAGCATATTTTTCTTCAAGATCAAGCTATATACAATGGGAGATCATATAAGGCGACACTAACATAAGTAAAAAATAATAAAATTAACAACAAACATGAATGGTAAAAGTCCATTCAGTATTAAAGTATTTAAGTATTTTTCTTGGTAGTAATTATTGGTGTCATTTTTTGCTAAGTTAAAATTTGAAAAATATTTTATTTTTACTATAAAATTTTACAATCAACCTTTTATTTAGTTGATCAACATATTCATTTCTACTGACTAATACATGATATCCTTTTAATTCTATCACGTGATTTGCACAATTTGCGTTTTAATCTAATAATAGAAATATTCCTTTTATTAAATGCAGTACTATTACCATTTGGATTGATAACCAAGTGTTTAGGAAGAACCAAATCACCTTTTATTGGATGCTCTTTTTCGTTTCCGACACGAAGCAAGAAGACACTGAATACTGGATCTGTTCTTACTTTATATTTCTTGTCAGTTGAGTCATTTTCATTTGAAGCCAGAATTATAACCTTGGCAAGCCAACTTTTACAGTCTCTGCTTTTGTCGATTTTGGAACTACTGGTAATACTTGACATAAATTACCTCCCAAATCATTAATTTACCCCCAAATGGTTCATTAATATCTAATATATCTCTAGAACTCCGGACAATTATTTCGATCGTTTGATACTTTGCCATAAGTAGGGGTGTTCATAAGAATCCGAAAAACCGAACCAAACCGAAAACCAAACCAAACCGACCAAAAAAATGATACTTTTTGGTTTGGTTTTGATTTTAATCAGAAAAAAGGCAAACCAAACCGACTATAGGAGTAGCTATTTTAAATTTATTATTACACCAATATATATATATATATATATATATATATATATATATATATATATATATATATATATATATATATATATATATATATATATATATGTGTGTGTGTGTGTGTGTGTATACATATACATATATATACATATATATATATATATATATATATATATACATATATATATATCTATATAAAGTTTCAAAAATTTAATGGTAATAATGTCATATTTTATATAAGAATCCATTGTTCCGCTTTGATATATTTATGATGGTTATTTAAGTTGTTTGAAGAAGTATATCAAATCTAAAGTGAGTGGCCTCACAATAAAATCATTGTTGATATATCTCTTGATATTATTGCTAACAATGTCACGCCTTGATAAGATATTTGTAAGTAATGCATAACATAGAAAATATTATTTTGATTATGTCAGAGGCATCTACAAAGAATAATCCTGTTATAGTTGAGTCGGCTCTTCATAATATAGTCTTGACAGCTTATTCTTGTTTAGAATTGCTTCCTCATACACTAATATAGCATTTTGATAATTAATAATATACCAACCTTTTTACTTTATGTTCTAACGCTCTTTTTATGGAATAAATTTATATACCTAAAGATTTATTTTTAACTTGAATAAGAATTTTACTCACATGATAAATTTTAAAAATAATGGAATTGGATTCTTTTGCTAAATAATTAATTAAAAATTTTAATTATTTGGTTTTAACATAAAAAATAATTTATTCTATATTAGTTCATATCTTGTTTTGAATATTTAATTTTAATTATATTTTATAATCATAAATTTTATTTTCAAAGAGTAAAAAAATTACATGATATTTCACTTTTAGATATTTATGACATGACTCTTACCAACCATTTTTTTTTCTCTTTCTCACATATTTATAATCTTAAATGTTTTCTTAGTTGTTGTTTAATAATTGTTTTTTTTTAATATTACACGAAAATTAATAAAAAATATTATTTGTGTAGAAAAATAGTTCAAATATAATATAAAAATATATTATCGTGGGAGTATTTTTTGCTTTCTCATTTTCAACTCTTTATGCAGTCTATTTAATTACTTTAATTTTGTTTTTTTGGTATTGGACATTTTGGAGTGGTAATGTATTGCGAATACGGAGGATTCTTATGAAATTGATTTTATTAAACCTTCCTACATATTTTTAATAAGAATTTAGCGGATAAAATTTTATTAATTTTAAAATATTAAATATTAAAATTAGCATAGAAGGTATTGAAGTCCAAAAAATAAGTTATTGCAGTTATATTCTTTCCATATGAGTTCTTCCGTTTAATTTTTAGGGCTATTTTGGTATATTAATATTGTATTATACATTTATAATAATATAGGCTCTCCTTTTTCTAAATAGATTTGGATAATATAATACATTATCAAATTAAATTAGTAATAGGAAATTATAATACATTTTAAAATTAATTAATAATAGGTATTTTTAATAAGTATATTCTAAAAGCAATAGGATTATATGACTAAAGATATTTACTTTTTCAATGTTATATGAATTAGACAACCGAAAAGTAATTATACTAATAGGATTCCTAAAGGTAATCATGTAAGATTCCTAATTGTAACGACCTGACCGGTCGTTTTTGGAATTTACGCCCCGATCCCCCATTAACTACTTTCCCTAAGTTCATTTTTGTTATTTTGTTTTGCCGGGACGTTCGGTGTTAGAATTCGGAGCGTTTTGGGACACTTAGTCCCTAAATGAGAGCTTAAGAGTTGAAAAATGGTCCGTATTTAGAACAGTGTGAAGACGACCGCAGAATAAAAATCCGATGGTTCCGTTAGATCCGTTAGGTGATTTCGGGGTTGGGAGCGTGTTCAGAATGTAATTTGGAGGTCCGTAGCTCATTTAGGCTTGAAACGCCAAAGTTTGAATTTTTGAAGTTTCTGGTCCGATAGTGAGTTTTTGATCCGGGGGCTGGATTGGAATTCCGAAAGTTGCTGTAGCTCCTCATGTCATTTGGGATGTGTGTGCAAAATTTCAGGTCATTCGGACGAGGTTTGAGTAGGTTTCAGATCGAAAGCGTGTTTTAGATGAACTTGAAGTTCTTAGGATTGAATCATTGATTTAATCGAGTTTTTGGTGCTGTTTTAGATGTTTTAAAGATTAGTACAAGTTCGAATAAGGCGTTAGATGGTATTGGTGTTTTTGGTTTGGGTCACGGGGGTCCCGGAATGATTTCGGATGGTCGTCAGGTAGAATTTCCTAAAATGTGCATCAGCTGAACTTCTCATCTTCTGATATTTCCGCTTCTGCAGCTTGGGAACTGCAGAATGCGGCACCGCATAAGCAGCTTCTTCATCGCATAAGCAAAATTGGGCACCACCTCAGGAAAATCGCAGAAACGGTCTCCTTTCCACATAAGCGTAACCGCAATTGCAATTAAAGGTCCGCAGAAGCGGACTCTGGTCACTTTAGTGGAACCGCAAAAGCGGTCCCTAGCCGCAAAAGCGGAAACGACTGTTCTGATAAGGGTTTATCCGAGGCTTAATTTCAAAAGTTGGAAAATCAATTGAGAGCTCGAGAGAAGGCGATTCTGAGTGGGTTTTGAAGAGAAGATCATTGGGTAACGTTGCTTTGATCCTTTCTAGTTATATTTCATCATTACCTAGTGAAATCAACCATTATAATTCAAATTCAAGGTCTAAAGTTGGAAAAAATGGGTGAAACTTCTTAGACTTAATTATGTGATTTTGAGTGGGCATTTGACCTCCAATTTGGGAGATTTTTATATAGTTAGACTCGTGAGAGTACGAGGGTTCTGAAAAATTGAAACTTATTCGATTCCAAGTCGTTGGCCTGAGGGGCATTTTGGTTATTTTACCTTTTTCGCGCCCTAGCTTTAATAATCAATTGTTTGCAATATTATTTATGATGTGTAATTGAATTGAATAGATTTGGGCCATTTGGAGTCGGATACTCATGGCAAAAGCATCGTTCCTTAGCTGATTTTGCACCGGTTCGAGATAAGTGGCTTGTCTAACTTTGTGTGGGGGACCTTTCCCCTTAGGATTGTTCTTGATATTTGAGTGCCTTGTACGTAAGGTGACGGGCACGTACTTGAGCCGATTGATGAAATATCCGATTTTTGCTTTAGTTGTTAATATTTAGCTTCCCTTCTTACTTGCCTTATCTTACTTGAAGCTTATTACTTGTGCTAGGCTAGGAAAGCATGTTTGAGTGACTTAACTGCCTAATTGCTTAAGATGCTTAATTGTACTACGTGAAGTATGATAGGCTAGTTCTATTTGCTGCTCTATTTTTCGTACTTCATTCCCTTGGTTTGTTTCTGGCTGTGATTGCGCATTTACATTGAGACTACGGATGTGGGATTCCGGTAGCTCCTCCCCTTGTTTGTTTACTTTGGGACTACAGGTTTGATTCCCGGGAGATCCCCCTACACTTTTACTTTGGGACTACGGGACGGTATCCCAGGAGATCCCCTGCACTTTTATTTTAGGACTACGGGACGGTATCAGGGGAGATTCCCATGTACTTTTATTGTGGGACTACGGGACGGTATCCCGGGAGATCCCCCGCACATTGATGATTGGGCTACGGGACGGTATCCCGGGAGCTCCTTTGATATTGATATGAGAGTTGGACTACGGGACGGTATCTCGGGATATCCATTGAACAGTTGAGGAAAGGGCTACAGGACGGTATCCTGGGAGACCCTCGTTGGCTTTTTTTTTTGCAATTTAGTTGTGTTTACTCTGTGTTTCTGTTCTGTCCTTGCAGTATTATTATTTTATTGATCTGCCTTATTATACTGATGCGTTCATTAGTTTCGTCAAATTTCTACACTGTTAATATTTTTGCTACTGTATTATTTTTACCTCAGTAGGGCCCTGATCTTTCCTCGTCACTACCCAACCGAGGTTAGGCTTGGCACTTACTGAGTACCGCTGTGGTGTACTCACGCCTCTTCTGCGCATGTTTTTTCATGTGCAGATCCAGGTACCTCTACGCAGGCGCATTATCAGTAGCTGCAGGGAGCATTTCGGAGACTTGAGGTATATCTGTCGTGTCCGCAGACCGGAGAGTCTCCCTCTCACTCTACCCCTTTAGTTAGTTAGATGTTATTCCATTCTTCCTTGTTATAGACTTTCCGAATGATTTGAGCAGTGTTATGTATTACTCTTAGCCTGTATTGCCCGTGGATTTCGAGGTCTTTGGGATAGTTTCAGAATTTAAAGTGTTAAGGTGTATGTTCCAGGCGGCAACTGTATACATTACTCACGTTATTTAGCTTTTGATTATAAATTTGGTAAATGTTGTCACTTCCGCAATTTGTATTAGGCTTACCTAGTCGTGAAGACTAGGTGCCATCATGACGTGTTCACGATTAGTGAACTAGGGTCGTGACAATTTGGTATCGGAGCTCTAGGTTCATAGGAGTCACGGGACACAGGCCGATTTATTAGAGTCTCGCTGATCGGTACGGAGACGTCCGTATTTATCTACGAGAGGCTATGTAAGTGTTTCGGAAAATCTTCATTTCTTTCGAATTCCTTGTCGTGCGGTATTTTGACATCAATTCTAAACTTCTGTCTTCTATTCTCTCACAGATGGTGAGGACACGTACTACACGAGAGGACCAGGCACCCGTGCCCCATGCTGCCGCCATCAAAGGCCGGGGCCGGGGTAGAGGTCGAGGACGCACATGATGTGCAGCCACAGCACCCGCGCGCGCTGCCGCTGAGTTACCACCAGTAGATCTAGTTAGAGCACAGGCACCTGGTACACCTACTATAGCTACTACTACTCCAGCGCTCCAGGAGACCCTGGCTCAGTTCATTAGCATGTACACTACCTTGGCTCAGGCGGGGTTGCTTCCCCTCGCTGCAGCCACATCTCAGGCCGGGGGAGGGGCCCAGACTCCCGCAGCCCGCACTCCTGAGCAGAGAGTGCCGATAGAGCAAGACCTAGAGGTTATTCCTGTACCGCCTGCAGCATCAGCACAGCCCGGAGATAGGTCAGCTGTCTCCGAGGACGAGCAGCGTAGGCTAGAGAGGTTCAAAAAATATGATCCCCCAGTGTTCAGTAGACTAGCATCAGATGACGCCTTGGGATTCTTGGAGGAGTGTCATTGCATTCTTCGCACTATGGGCATAGTGGAGTCTAGTGGGGTTTCTTTCACCGCCTTTCAGCTTCGGGGAGCCTCCTATGATTGGTGGCGTACTTATGAGTTGGACAGTCCAGTCGAGTCTGCCTCACTGACTTGGACCCAGTTCTCAGACATGTTTATGAGGAGTTTGTTCCCCAGAGCCTCAGTGATTCATGGCGCGTGGAGTTTGAGCATTTGCGCCAGGGTGCTATGACAGTCTCAGAGTATGCCATCCGTTATACCAGGTTGGTAAGACATGCACCGACTTTGGTCACCACAGTTCGGGAGAGAGTTCGAAGGTTTATCGAGGGTCTTATTCCGCCCATCCAGTCCAGCATGGCTCGAGAGTTAGAGATGAATATTCCTTACCAGTAGGAAGTGAGCATTGCTAAGAGGATTGAGGGTATGCTTGCCAAGGACCGAGGGGAGAGGGAGGCCAAGAGGTCTCGAGAGTCAGGTCACTACTCTGGTGCCCTTACTTCATCAGTCGGTCGTTATGGTAGGGGTTATTCTGGTTACCCTGTTCATTCAGCCTTGCCAGCAGCCGGTAGTACTCCAGCTCCACCAGCACCTCAGGAGACTTATTATGCGCCTCCAGTTTCTAGCGCGCATCCTGCGCGGGGTACTTCCAGAGGTCAGTCCCACAGACCTAGCTCCAGTCAGTCACAGCCACCACGTCCTCCCAGAGCTTTTTTCGAGTGTGGCGACACACGTCACATGGTTAGGGACTGCCGCAGACTTGGTAGGGGTGCATCTTCATAGACTGCTCAGCCATAGTGTGCCTCTCAGAGTTCTCAGGCTATGGTTCCAGCTCCCACTACTGCCCCACCTGCCCAGTCGGCCAGAGGTGGAGGCCGGGGAGATAGGGGTTGCCCTCGTGAGAGGGGTCGGGCCAGATATTATTGCATTCCTGCTCGCACTGAGGTAGTTGCCTCTGATTCTGTCATCACAGGTATTATTCTGGTTTGTCACAGAGAGGCATCAGTTCTATTCGATCCAGGCTCTACTTATTCATATGTGTCCTCTTATTTTGCTTCGCATTTGGGTATGCCTCGGGATTCTTTGTGTGCCCCCGTTTATGTTTCCATTCCTGTAGGAGATTCTCTTGTTGTGGACCGCGTGTACCGATCGTGTTTGGTTACTATTCGTGGTTTTGAGACCAGGGTTGATCTATTATTACTCGGTATGGTTGACTTTGATATTATTCTGGGCATGGACTGGTTGTCGCCCCATCATGCTATTCTTGATTGTCACGCCAAGACCATGACGCTGGCTATGCCAGATGTTCCACGTATTGAGTGAAGTGGTACTTTAGATCACACTCCCAATAGGGTTATCTCTTTCCTTAAAGCTCAAGGTATGGTTGAGAAGGGGTGTGCCGCGTATTTAGCTTATGTGAGAGATGTAAGTGTTGACACCCCTTCTGCTGATTCAGTCCCAGTGGTACGGGATTTCCCCGATGTGTTCCTTCTGATCTTTCGGGCATGCCGCCCGATAGAGATATCGATTTTGGCATTGATCTGTTGCCGGGCACTCAGCCCATTTCTATTCCTCCATATCGCATGGCTCCTCCTGAGTTGAAGGATCAGTTGCAGGAATTGGTGGGTAAGGGTTTTATTCAACCCAATGTTTCACCATGGGGTGCTCCTGTCTTGTTTGTGAAGAAGAAGGATGGTTCTATGCGTATGTGCATTGATTATCGCCAGTTGAACAAAGTTACAGTGAAGAACCGATATCCTTTACCTCGTATTGATGATCTGTTTGATCAGCTTCAGGGCGCACAGGTGTTTTCCAAGATTGATTTACGCTCAGGTTACCATCAGTTGAAGATTCGGGAGCCAGATATCCCGAAGACTGCCTTCAGGACTCGGTATGGTCATTACGGGTTCCTTGTTATGTCTTTTGGGCTGACTAATGCCCCGACAACTTTTATACATTTGATGCACAGCATATTTAGGCCATATCTTTACTTATTTGTGATTGTTTTTATTGATGATATTCTGGTATATTCCCGGAGTCGGGAGGAGCATGGGCAGCACCTGAGGATAGTGCTTCAGACTCTGAGGGAGAAGAGATTATATGCAAAGTTCTCAAAGTGTGAGTTTTGGCTGAGTTTTGTGGCATTCCTAGTTCACATGGTATCGAGTGAGGGCATTCGAGTGGATCCGAGGAAGGTGGAGGCCGTGAAGAGTTGGCCCAGGCCCTCCTCAGCTACAGAGATTCGTAGTTTCCTCGGCTTGGCAGGTTATTATCGTTGCTTTGTAGAGGGTTTTTCATCAATTGCGGCCCCTATGACTAGGTTGACTCAGAAGGGTGCCCCATTCCAGTGGACAGAGGAGTGTGAGGCGAGCTTTCAAAAGCTCAAGACAGCTTTGACTTCAGCCCTAATCTTGATGCTGCCTACCGGTTCGGGGTCCTATATAGTTTATTGTGATACCTCACGGGTTGGACTTGGAGCGGTGTTGATGCAGGATGGTAGGGTGATTGCCTATGCGTCCCAACAGTTGAAGGTGCATGAAAAGAACTACCCTGTCCATGATCTCGAGTTAGCTACCATTGTTCACGCCTTGAAGATCTGGCGTCATTATTTGTACGGGGTGCCTTGTGAGATTTACACTGATCATCGGAGTTTGCAGCACTTGCTTAAGTAGAAGGACCTGAATATGCGTCAGAGGAGATGGTTAGAGTTGTTAAAGGTTTATGATATTACTATTCTTTATCACCCGAGCAAGGCCAATATGGTTGCCGATTCCTTGAGTCGCCGGGCAGAGAGTTTAGGGAGTTTGGCATATTTACCAGCATCAGAGAGACCTATGGCGATGGATGTTCAGGCTTTAGCCAGACAGTTCGTGAGATTGGACCTTTCAGAGCCCAGTCGGGTTCTAGCCTGTGTGGTTTCTCGGTCTTCCCTATTTGATCGCATCAGGGAGTGGCGGTGTGATGACCCTTATTTGCTTGTCCTTCAGGACAGAGTTCGGCGTGGTGATGCCAGAGATGTTACCATCGGGGATGATAGGGTATTGAGGATGTAGGGCCGGATTTGTGTGCCCAATGTCGATGATCTTCGAGAGTTGATTCTAGCAGAGGCCCATAGATCGCAGTATTCTATCCATCTGGGTGCCGCGAAGATGTATCAGACTTGAGGCAGTACTACTGGTGGAGGCGGATGAAAAAGGATATAGTTGACTATGTGTCTAGATGCCTCAACTGCCAGCAGGTGAAGTATGAGCACTAGCGTCCGGGTGGGTTGCTACAGCAGATTAAGATCCCAGAGTGGAAGTGGGAGTGTATTACCATGGACTTCGTATCTGGACTCCCACGGACCGTGAAGAAGTTTGATTCTATTTGGGTCATTGTGGATCGGCTGACCAAGTCCGCTCATTTCATACCTGTGTGTACCACTTATTCATCGGAGCGGTTGGCGGAGATTTATATCTGGGAGATTGTCTGGTTGCATGATATTCCAGTTTCTATCATCTCAGACAGAGGTACTCAATTTGTATCGCGGTTCTGGAGAGCCGTGCAGCAAGAGTTAGGCACTCGGCTGGAGTTGAGCACGGCATTTCATCCCCAGACGGACGGACAGTCCGAGCGCACTATTCAGATTTTGGAGGATATGCTCCGTACGTGCGTGATTGAGTTTGGAGGGTCATGGGATAATTTCCTGCCACTAGCAGAGTTTTCTTATAACAACAGTTATCAGTCCAGCATTTAGATGTCACCGTATGTGGCCTTATATGGTAGGAGGTGCAGATCTCCGGTGGGTTGGTTTGAGCCGGGTGAGGCCAGGCTATTGGGCACAGAGATGGTATAGGATGCGATGGAGAAGGTTAAAGTGATTCAGGACAGACTCCATGTAGCCCAGTACAGACAGAAGAGTTACGCGGACAAGAAGTTTTGTGATGTGGCATATATGGTTGGCGAGCGGGTTCTGCTACGGGTCTCGCCTATGAAGGGCATCATGAGGTTTGGAAAGAAAGGGAAGCTAAGTCCGAGATTTATTGGGCCTTTTGAGATCTTGAGGCAAGTTGGGGAAGTTGCTTATGAGCTTGCCTTACCCCCCAGCCTAGCCGGAGTTCATCCGGTATTTCATGTCTCGATGCTCCGGATATATCATGGCGATCCGTCGCACGTGTTAGATTTCAGTTCAGTCCAGTTGGACAAGGACCTATCCTATGTTGAGGAGCCAGTGGCCATTTTGGATAAGCATATCAGAAAGTTGAGGTCAAAGAACATCCTTCAGTGAAGGTCCAGTGGCGGGGTCAGCCGGCCGAGGAGGTGACTTGGGAGACCGAGCAGGATATGCGCAGCCAGTACCCTCATCTTTTTGCTACTCCAGGTATGTTCTCTATGCTCGTTCGAGGACGAACGAATGTTTAAGTGTAGGAAGATGTAACGATCCGACCGGTCATTTTTGGAATTTATGCCCTGATCCCCCATTAACTGCTTCCCCTAAGTTCATTTCTACATTTTGTTTTGCCGGGACGTTCGGTGTTAGGATTCGGAGCATTTTGGGATACTTAGTCCCTAAATGAGAGCTTAAGAGTTGAAAAATGGTCCATATTCGGAACAGTGTAAAGACAACCTCGGAATGGAAATTCGATGGTTTCGTTAGCTCTGTTAGGTGATTTCGGGGTTGGGAGCGTGTTCGAAATATAATTTGGAGGACCGTAGCTCATTTATGATTGAAACACCGAAGTTTAAATTTTTGAAGTTTCCGGTCTGATAGTGAGTTTTTGATCCAGGGGTCGGATTGGAATTTCGAAAGTTGTTGTAGCTCCGTCATGTCATTTGGGATGTGTGTGCAAAATTTCAGGTCATTCGGGCGAGGTTTGGGTAGGTTTCGGATCGAAAGCGTGTTTTGGATGAACTTGAAGTTCTTAGGCTTGAATCTTTGATTTAATCGGGTTTCCGGTGTTGTTTTAGATATTTTAAGGATTGGTACAAGTTCGAATAAGGCGTTAGATGGTATTGGTATATTTGGTTGGGGTCCCGGGGACCCCAGGATGATTTCAGATGGTCGTCGGGTAGAATTTCCTAAAGTGTGCAGCAGCTGAACTTCTCATCTTCTGGTATTTCCGCTTCTGCGGCTTGGGAACCGCAGAAGAGGGGCCACATAAGTGGCTTCTTCATCGCATAAGCAAAATTAGGCACCACCTCAGGAAAACCGCAGAAGCGGAACCATAATTGCGATTAAAGGTCCGCAGAAGTGGACTCTGGTCACTTTAGTGGATCCGCAAAAGCGGTTGGTTCTTTCGCAAAAGCGGGACCGCAGAAGCAGTCCCTGGGCCGCAAAAACGGAAATAACTGTTCTGATAAGGTTTATCCAAGGCTTAATTTCAAAAGTTGGAAAATCAATTGAGAGCTCGGGAGAAGGCGATTCTGAGTGGGTTTTGAAGAGAAGATCATTGGGTAACGTTGCTTTGATCCCTTATAGTTATATTTCATCATTACCTAGTTAAATCAACGATGAGAATTCAAATTCAAGGTCTAAAATTGGGAAAAATGGGTGAAACTTCTTAGACGAAATTATGTAATTTTGAGTGGGCATTTGACCTCCGATTTGGGAGATTTTTATATGGTTAGAGTACGAGGGTTCTAAAAATGTGAAAGTTATTCGATTCCGAGCCGTTGGCCTGAGGGGCATTTTGGTTATTTTACCTATTTTTGCGCCCTAGCTTTAATTTTAATAGTGGAATCAGTTGTTTGCCATATTATTTACGATGTGTAATTGAATTGAATAGATTTAGGCCATTTGGAGTCGGATACTCGTGGCAAAGGCATCGTTCCTTAGCTGATTTTGCACCGGTTCGAGGTAAGTGGCTTGTCTAGCTTTGTGTGGGGGACCTTTCCCTTTAGGATTGTTCTTAATATTTGAGTGCCTTGTACGTGAGGTGACGGGCACGTACTTGAGCCGATTGATGAAAAATCTGGTTTTTGCTAAAGTTGTTAATATTTAGCTTCCCTTCTTACTTGACTTAGCTTACTTGAAGCTTATTACTTGTGCTAGGCTAGGAAAGCATGTTTGAGTGACTTAACTACCTAATTGCTTAAGTTGCTTAATTGTACTACGTGAAGCATGCTAGGCTAGTTCTATCTGCTGCTCTGTTTTTCGTACTTCATTCCCTTGGTTTGTTTCTGGCTGTGATTGCGTATTTACATTGGGAAGACGGATGTGGGATTCCGGTAGCTCCCCCCCCCCCCNCTACGGGACGGTATCCCGGGAGATCCCCCTGTACTTTTATTTTGGGACTACGGTACGGTATCCCGGGAGATCCCACGCACATTGATGATTGGGCTACGGGACGGTATCCCGGGAGCTCCTTTGATATTGATATGAGAGTTAGACTACGGGACGGTATCCCGGGAGATCCATTGAACAGTTGAGGAAAGGGCTACAGGACGGTATCCTGGAAGACCCTCGTTGGCATTTTTTTGTAATTTAGCTGTGTTTACTCTGTGTTTCTGTTCTGTCCTTGTAGTATTATTAGTTCATTGATCTGCCTTATTACACTGTTGCGTTCATTAGTTTCGTCAGATTTCTACACTGTTAATATTTTTGCTACTGTATTATTTTTGCCTCGGTAGGGCCCTGACTTTTCCTCGTCACTTCCCAACCGAGGTTAGGCTTGGCACTTACTGAGTACCGCTGTGGTGTACTCACGCCTCTTCTATGCATGTTTTTTTCATGTGCAGATCTAGGTACCTCTACGCAGGCGCATTATCCGTAGTTGCAGGGAGCATTTCGGAGACTTGAGGTATATCTGCCGCGTCCGCAGATCGGAGAGTCTCCCTGTCACTCTACCCCTTTAGTTAGTTAGATGCTATTCCTTTCTTCCTTGTTATAGACTTTTTGGATGATTAGAGCAGTGTTATGTATTACTCTTAGCCTGTTTGCCCGTGGGTTTTCGGGTCTTTGGGATAGTTTTAGAATTTAAAGTGTTAAGGTGTATGTGCCAGGCAGCAACTGTATACATTACTCACGTTATTTAGCTTTTGATTATAAATTTCGTAAATGTTGTCACTTCCGCAATTTGTATTAGGCTTACCTAGTCATAAAGACTAGGTGTCGTCATGACGTATTCACGATTGGTGAACTAGGGTTGTGACACTAATATGTAGTACTATGTCCTAAAACTAATAGGATTATAAAGCTAATATCTGAAAATCCGGTTATGTCATTTTATTATGAATTATTATGCTTAATATTATAAGATTATTTTTTTAAACCAATATTATATTCATACTTTTATAATAATATAGAATAGATATAGATTATTAAGTAAATTAATGTGAAAATGAACTTGCATGTAAGATAAATTTGTGAGGTTATGCTGATTAATTTGCTAGACTTCTAGTTTCAACCATCCCAGATCGACTCTTTTACTCTTCGAAAGTTAAATAGATTCTCCAATTCTTTCGGTTCATGTGTTTATATACACAACTCAAATATTTTTTTTAAATTTGTCAAAACTTGCCACAACTCCACAATACTCTTAAATAACATCCAGAGACAAAGGATAAAACTTGTTCTTTCAAAATTCAACGTTCGTCAGTAAACTATGCAAAACATGAGATCCCCTCCTAAAATATTTATTGTAGTGTACTTAATTCCTCATAGGTCTATTGCAAAATCTTCTTAAACACGAAGAAGCAACTCTATTTTTCCGTCTATGATTTTGTTTCTTCTTCCAAACAGACAAAATTATCAAAAAAATTGGAGGTTGAAAAGTGGTTCGTGCATTCCTTAACTATAGTACAATTGATAAAAGATATTTCTCCAACTTCTTTTTTATGGATAAATAGCTAGAGTTATGCGGCCATTTCACCAAAATTTTAATGGGTTTTTAAAGGTTTTTGTTTAATATTTACCTCGTGCAATAACGATAGCAATAATATAAGAGAAATTTTGTTTTCTAAAAATTGAATCACTTTTTAATGGCTTGTTTTAGACTATTTGTTTAAAAATTATTATTTTTTCTCTAAATTCATACTAAAATAAAGAGTTAGAAGCTAGGGTCTAACAGATAAGAACAAAGTTATCAAAATAATCTGTCGCAATATAGTGATTCAAAAAGTAATTTAGGGACAACTTTTGGCTTTATAATTAATATTATTACCAAACAGAAAAAAAGATCCAATAAGAAAAAATTATTTTTTAAAAATTGAACCAATTTGAACCCACTAAAAGCCGACAAACACTACACGTGTGGATGATATCAAGACCAATAAACTAAAATAAAATAATTTAGTTGATAGTTGACAACTTGACACGAAAATCTCTACAGAAAATAATAAAGTTAATTAAAAATATAATAATCTGAGGGAATACTACCTTTTGAAAAGTTTGCCGATACTCCTTCAAAAGTTTATGATAAAGAATGTGGAATAATGACTTCTTTTGTAGAAGTATTTGGCCCGAGTCTTTTTTAAATGAATTTATATAGTAAATTCATATCAAATTAAATTGGAAATACAGTCCAAATAGAAAGGAAGAAAGATCAAGCTTTTAGTCTGTTGTGGCAATTGATGTCCATAAATAAATAGAATTATAGCTTATATCATGAGTATTGAAAGTAGAATTTGAAGAAATAATTTTTTTTAAAGCTTCCGGCTTCCACATATTATTGTAAGTTAGTTAAGTTCGTATCCTACTATAAGTCGTCATATTAACTTGTATTATTTCCTGTTGTGTCCTTTTTGTGAGTTAAATTATTAAATATTTTAAGGCTATTTTGGAAAACCGACATTTTATTCATGCTTTTATAATAATATAGATAAAAAATATATGTTAAAAACACTAAGGTATGACTGAATTTAGGCTCCGAAAATCCGAACATGTCAAAGTAGTACTCCCTCCGTTTCAATTTACGTGAACCCATTTGACTGGGCACGAAGTTTAAGAAAAGGGAGGTGACTTCTAAACTTGTAGTGTAAAATGAAACACATATATTTAATGTGGTTATAAATCATTGCATAAAGGTAAATTGTTTTCAAATAGAGAAAGAAGTCATTCTTTTTTGAACGGACTCAAAAGGAAATAGGTTCACATAAATTAAAACGGATGGATTAAGTTTCATAAATAAGTAACAAAAAAAAAAAGATAGTAGTAATTTTACCAACATTCTCCACATATTTCCAGTGCTATTAGTTCACATTTTTAATAAACAAAATCATATGTCAGATGTTTCGCGGATTTAAATTAAACTAAAACTATCCATTTCGTTCCTTTTTATGTGGTACTATTATTATTTAGCGAATTAAAGAAAATTTTTGAAATATTTTGATTTATAAACTATCACTACTTATGGTACTTCTTGGGTAGTTTCAACTTTTTTTTTAACTATTATCATATATGAATTTATACCAAAAAAATAAGTACTTTAACCTTCGTACTTCAAATCTTTTCGTATAATAAAAGAGAAATTTTCATAAAGCACTATCTTTTAGTGGTAATTAGCTATTTGTAGATATCATTGGCTATATTACGGATTGTAGATACGTTTTCTATTGTTATACGATGTATTTAAACTACTGTATTCATGAATACAATAGCAAAAATAGGCGTGAATCAGGGAAGTCCGGCTAATCATTGTTGTATTCGACTGTATTCATGGTGTGAAACATGAGATTACAGCTAGATAGATTATTGTATTCACGACGTGAAACAGGGGATTACACTTTTTAAATGGAAAGTGAATCAATTAACATAATAGACTTCTAATATAACTCAACAAACTCAATTATAACACACAAATTTTGTATTTTCGGTTATAAAAAGATTCTCAACCAAAAAATACCCTAAAAACATAGCAATCTTCAGAAAAATTATATAATACATCTGAAAATATAAATTATATTAATTAAAAAAAACATATGAATACATTCATGGCATATTGCGAGACAGTGAATACAATGAAATACATAGAATACAACGAGATACATTGAAATACAATAAAAAAAATAGTGAATACAATGAAAGACATGGAATACAGCGAGATACATTGAATGGCAATGGAAAAAAAGACAATGAAGACAATGAAATACATGAAAATTCAGCGTGATACTTTGAAAATATATTGAAATATATTAATAGAAAATCAAGTTGTTCAGCCCCAAACTCCGTCGTCTTTGTTCAAGAACAAACCTTAATTTCCGGCGAATCCGTCATCGAGCAAAAACCCTCAACTCTTTCGCCTTTCTCTCTCTCTTTCTCTTCACCGAATATCCCTGTAACTCAGTAGAACAAATGAAAAGAATGAAAAAAACCTAGCACACAACTAGAAATCAGAGGCGCCACACAATATAGACATAGTAATTTACATTATTCACCGACACAACCAAAAAAACATTTGGTTTTTCCTCATTACCACCATCGCCATTTTAACTCATAAATCCAATACAAACACTTTTCGTGTACAAGCACAAACTGACGTTCTTTAGTCAAAAATTTCCTCGGATTAGTAAAAGGAGAAAAAGGGTTCCGAGCGAACAAAGAGGGATTTTGGGGCAAGGGGGGGGGGGGGATTAGACAGAGTAGACGATAAGGTTTTGGACAAAATTGAGGGTAAAAGTCAGAGAAGTCTTCGTGGTATACTAGGCAAAATCACCGTTTGTGACTAATTGTAGGTGATGTGGATGAGAGGAATTATGAGATTTAGCATCGTGTTTTCAAGGAATAGGGGAAGAGAATGGCATGTATCAAAGTAGAGAGAAAGAAAATAGTGTAACTGAATAGCGTATTTAATGGCTTTGGGATATGAGATAACCAAAGTTAGATATTTTGCTATAAATATTAAAATGTATCTATAGAATATAATTTTTTTAAATGACATCTATTTAAAATAGATAAAGTGTTAACTTTTGCTATAGGAGGTAAAAATTCCTAAAATGAAATAGTGGGATTAATGGACTCTATAGAGTGGGTTTATGTTGCCCACTATCTACAGTCTCTAGTGGTTTGTCTTTCCGTCATAAAATTACTTCATACGAACATTCGTATTTTCCGTATGTAGACAACCTTTAATTTGTGGCATGTCGAATCTTTGAACTTCATGACATCCAACCCATTCCTTCTCTCTCTAGAGTCCTATATATAATTTCCTCCCGCAAGTAACATTCTTCAAACCAGCTCGCAGATTTCTATTCAATAATTAGCTAGATTACCCTAGCTAGCTCGCCAAAAAGAAGAAGAAAAAAAGGGTGAAGTAGTAGATGGCTTCTAGGGTTGTTGAACCACTTGTTGTTGCACGAGTGATAGGAGAAGTTGTAGACAGTTTCAACCCAAGCGTGAAACTGAATGTGATATACAACGGGAGCAAACAAGTGTTTAATGGCCATGAACTCATGCCTGCTGTCATTGCTGCTAAACCTCGTGTCGAGATTGGTGGAGAAGACATGCGATCTGCTTACACCCTTGTAATTTTCTTTTATTAATTCTCCTTAACAAACGTACCTATATATGTCTTAATTACTCTCTCTGGTTTTTGAGATTTTCTAAACCTTCAAATATTTCTGATATATTGTTGCCTTTCTTTTACGTCTGGAAAGATCATGACTGACCCAGACGTTCCAGGTCCTAGTGATCCTTACTTGAGGGAACACCTTCACTGGTAATTATATTACGCTCTCGTCGATAAAAGAACATGAAACCCACAATTGATTTGCATGACATTCACGTTAATTAATCATTTCTGTATTTGTTTGGATTTTGGGTTTTCAGGATTGTTACAGATATTCCTGGTTCCACTGATGCCTCGTTCGGTAAGCAAATTGACTGTTGCCTACTTATCATGGTAGCTGGTTTGAAAAGATAAGTTGTAGTTAAAGAGAAAGACACTTTTATTTATTTAATTATATCGACAATATAATTCATTTTTTCCTAATTTTTTTCATGGGTTGGAAATTAATTTTTCGAATTGTGTCTCAGAACTTCTACCTGCTGTAATATAATGTTAAAGTGGTTGGCGTATCTTATCCAGAAACTGAATTATTAGAGAGACTACACTTTTTATTACTTGAGTATATTAATTTCAAGAAATGTGACATTATAAATTCAATAAAACAGGAAGGGAAATAGTGAGCTACGAGAGCCCAAAGCCAGTGATTGGGATTCACCGATATGTGTTCCTATTGTATAAACAAAGCGGAAGGCAAACAGTGAAACCAGCAGCAACAAGAGACCATTTCAACACTCGAAGGTTTACGGCAGAGAATGGATTGGGAAGCCCGGTTGCCGCTGTCTACTTCAATGCCCAGAGAGAAACTGCTGCCAGAAGAAGATGAATTAAACCAGTTACTACATCATAATATAAACACGCAAATAATCACTTTTAGCTTAATTAGACTGTTAATGAGCTGGAAGTAGCTAGTAACTCCTTTAATGTACTACTCTATCTGTCTATTAAAACACGTGATTTAAATAAGGTCTAAGTATATAGTACAACTTTGTACTTACCAGAAAAGTAGGTGAATTGATTAAGAATAGAGTGTCAATCTTCATGCATCATGCAGATTCTGAGCTTTCCCACCAATTAGGTTGCCCCTGTGTTTCATTTGTTTCTGAGTTCTACTTGTACCTTACTTCATATTAGTTGTTTGATGTATTAAATTCAGATAAAATGCATATATCAAATTCACTATTAATGCTGTAACTTATGTTTGGTTGTTATTTTAAGAGTTTAAGAGCACGTATTTTTTTTAAGATCGCGTAATTGTATTTTTTTTAAGGTCCTTTACATATTTGCTTATGACGACCATCTACTTATTATTCCGTTTGTTTCTAATAATTATTGACATTACAATTTTAAATCTATGACTTCAACTGGATTTTTCATATTTAGAATAAAATTATATCGATTACTTTATCTTATGTCTCAGTGGACCAGAATAAATTTATTTTCAAAAGTGTTAGTACTATTTATTAGTAGTATTGATAACTAATTAGTTTTTGTCACATATTATAAGAAACTAATTAACTTAAGGTTCTTAACACAACTATATTATAAGAACAAATATAGAATCACTCGCTAGCTATCCTTTGCTAACAAATATTAAACTGAATAATGTGGTTTTTGTAAGTCAATGATATGCTAATATTAAACAAATTTTGGATTATTCGCCCTATAAAATGATTTTATATATGATTAATCATATATGTTTTTCATTTCGCCTGGGTTGTGAGTCAATGCGGGCTGGCTCGATCCGTTAAAAAGAGATAAGTATTGGAAATATATCTAAGTTACTATCTGCAAAAAGGTTATTGCACATGTATAAAATATAAAAAGGTGAAGTAGTTAATTTTCCTTATAATTATTATTACTCCTCTTCAAAAAGAGAAGACCCAAATGTTTTCTCTTACACTTCTTTGAACAGCCAAATACTTTTTGTTTCTCCCTTAGACACACAAAGAAACTAATCAAAAAATTCAGTTCGTGAAGACTAGAACTTTGTTTACTAGAGAAATGAAAGATGCTTAGGGTAACTATCTCGGTAGCAATTTAATGATTTTTATTGCGTGAAATATCGTTAGTATCTGAACATGATTTGGATTACTCCACGAGGCTTGACGGGCAATTTTTCTTTGTAATATCCATTCTACAATACTCAGTTGCATAACAGGTACACAATTCGTTGTTTCGTGTCTTATGATTTATTCTTTTATACGCAATAATAGATCAAATTATGATCCATATTACTTTTTAAGGGAATAAAACGACTTCCATTTTATATGACACTATTACCACTTGAAAAATGGAAAGATATTTTCTATTATTACTTTTCATGTATTATTTAAATATCATTATAATGTTAAGAAATTTAGCTCAAAGTGATAATATGAAACAAAAAGATAGACAACAATGTAGAGAGAAAGAGAGAAGAGAATGTATTTCTTCCATGTATTCAAGTGTGTACGATGTAATGCCCAAACCCTTTATTTATAGGATGATATAGATAATACAAAGGGATGCCATGAATATGGTATTAACTATTGAGAACATGAGGGAAGATCATGGAGGTATGGGAGTTACATCCACAATGGTAAGAAGTAGTGGGAGGTTAATGGAGAAGAGTAGTGAGTTTTACTCCCTTATGAGTTATGGACATCCACCATAATTAAATATTTCATAACACTCCCCCTTGGATGTCCAAAGATAATGTGCCTCGTTAAAACCTTACTAAGAAAAAAAACCATGTGGGAAAAAATCTTAGTGAAGGAAAAAGGGTACACATATCTTGCAATACACATTACTTGTTGCCTCATTAAAAACTTTGCCAGGAAAACCCAGTGGGATAAAATCTGTGCAAAGGAAAAAATAGTGCAGCGCGTGCTATACTCCCCCTGACAAAAATATCTGTGCGCGGTAAAAATCAGAAAGCTTGATTTTCGCTATCAAGGCAATTTGGGAAGCCTCCCTCGAGACCCCGAGGGTGGAAGGCTACGATCGAGTTCTCGCCTCCGGGCTCATCAAGGTTCGAATCAAAATAAGGGGGGCTCGAGGCTAGGGTAAGAGAAAATAACTCCGAAGCGCATGGCTACAGCTGACAGGGCCGGTCTATCCGTGACCTACTGAGATGACGTGCGATAGGCCGTCCTATCTTCCTACTTTTGTAAGTGATATATACGTATTTTATTGAGTCCACTGTCCTATATAAAGGGGACTCACCCCACCTTGTAACGGACTGATGTTGCTCCCACTTCTCCACTAAGCAATAATATCTCTCTCTCTCTCTTTGTTCTAAGCTATCTGTGTTCTCCGACCTCGAGGTCGCCTTAGCATTTTTATTGTTCTTCATTTGTTCTTCATCATTTAGATCAAGATTGACGGTATAAAGCTTTGTATAGTCATACTTATCTGTTATTCCTCTCCCGATTACCCTCAATAAGGCTACACTCGATAGGCCCGCAGTAGGCTCAAAGCCTGGCCCCGAGGTACCTACTAGGTTGCTCTGAGCCCGGGAACGTCCCCTACTGGTTTGGCTATCGCTCGTCTAGCTCGAACTTTACTATTTTACTCCAAGTTTAACACTAACCACCCTTCCAAACTAGCTCGGGAATAGATCACATATTTTTAGAGCCCCATTTATAAATTTAATCGTTGTTACCATTTTTACGGTAAACAGTTTGGCGCCCACCGTAGGGCTAAAAATAATAGTGATTATTTTCTTGCTAGTTTCGTCACTTAAACGTACGATACCTTTCACACTTTTTCTTGCCAAGACCTTTCGATTTCAGGTTAATGATCAACTCGATGAGGGGAATCGAGGACGATAACCCCAAAAATCGCAAAGAAGACTGTATGGCCATCCTAATCGCTGGCGCGACACTGCAAGACCCCAATAACGCATCTAGATCGGCCCGAGTGGATATGGATTCATACACTGCACCGCGGGGTAACAAAGTCTTGCACTTCGATGGCGACACGCGATGTGCTAACCAACAGGAAACCCAAAAAATCCCGGCCCGGGAAGAAAGGGAAGTTAACCTTCGTATTATTTGTGAAATGTTGCAGGAATAGCAGTTGTCTATCTCGCAGCTACAGAACCTCCCGGAGACTCTTGGCACGGTAGACCCAAAATATCTCCTCGCTTTGAGCCAGTACCCGAGGTATCGGGCGACGACGAGCCAACGACCTATCCTATAACCACTACAAAAAAAACTGGAATTAGCTACGAACATCGTTGCTAATCTGTCGCTAAAATGCTCGTTGCTAGCAGAATCTTTTGATAATCCATTTCTAATCCGTCGCTAAATGAGATTAGCTACGGATTTTTCTATTTAGCTACAGATTTTATCCGTCGCTAAACCCTGATTTTTTTAGTAGTGAACGGTAAGGGTGATGGAAGACATTATCGAGAGGATCGACTGACGCTTGCGGAGACTCCTAAAGCAACCATTTCCCAGAGATACTATCCCGGGACCCATTCTGCGGAAGTCAGAAACAACGAGACTCCCTAGGAATGATGGGACTTCAAGTCCTCACGGGTACATCACCACTTGCGTACGCCCGTTCGGAACGATGACATCCACAATGGAGATCTCGGGCCCATCCCAATGAGGAGATTCGAAGAAATTCCCCCAGAAGAGACCACGACGCGACATCATTGTTCGACATCAGATCTCGGGGACCCACTCACCATACTAACACGATCCGTGGAAGCACATGCCAACGCCATCAAAGCGATGCCAAAAGGGATCAATACACTGAAGGCCGAGAAAAGAAGAAGAAATAAAATATCACGGGAAACTGCGCCTCGCTATCCGACAAGACAAACGAGACCGATCCTAGTCCTGAATAGTACGATGGCACGGGCCTTCGCCCAAAACCCGAATAAAATATACCCGGTGGCTCTGGAGCAACTCGAGCGAAGTGTGGTCGAATATCCAGTCGAGACTTGGTCATACACCAACGACTAACATCGGACCCGAGTCAAAGCCGTGGATAACCCTCGAGAAACCCTCACTGGATCGGCATATCCAGGTAGATCCCATATGGAGAAGCTCACACCGAACAAATGGAGCCATCATCTACATGGCATGAACGGAAGAAACATTCTGAGGTACAACGTATCTTGCAATAACGCGGTGGTATCCCAATGACGATTGCCCCGAGGAACCTCCAAGGGTACCGGATTCAACAAGACGCAACCGGCTAAGAAACCTCGCCTGATAGAGCTTGACTTCAACGATGCGGTTCCAAGCATAATGGTCGCTGTAAATCAAATCGGGAACTCCGAGTGGCTCGGCATATTCAACCAAAATTCCTCCAAGGAAACCGTGGCCCACCACGAGAGTCACAAAATGCTCGGAGCTACGGACCCAAGAGAGCAACAACTATGCCATCCAACAAAGGCAACCACAAAGCATCACCAGGCAAGCGAACCCGGGTCTAGCTCAACGGACAAGCGGAAACCAAAGAAAGAAGAGCCGGCAAGCTACGGCATATTTTCACTACCGTTAAAGGATAGTGGCACCTCGCCAAGATCCGAAGAATGTAAAATGCAAGTGCACGTCACCAGAAAGGGACGATCTCGGGGAGTACTCCCCGAGGACACCATCTCGCCTGAGGAAAAAGGACGTCGAGACTCCACCTCGGTATCGCCTCAGCGTATTAGTAATCTCTTCTTTCGATTCGAGCTCGTTTTTAAATAAAATATGCATTAATGATTACAGGTATATTAGCCAAAATTGTACCAACGAGCCAAAGCTAGTAGGACAATCCGGACCAATGCTACCCTCGTGCCGAACCGCTAATATGACCCAGTGAAGGCTACGACAACATCCAAATTGCCCTCCTTGCACAGACCGCCCGGGCCTGGGCCATTACATCGGGCGATGCAGGGTGACAATGCTCTGAAAAGACAACGTCGAGTACGTCGATGCAATTCCAGCCCTATTCCTCTACGGGTGTGGATCCTCAAGGCAGGCGTGGAGCCAAAGCTTCTGACTACAAGCGACGGAAAGAGATTCCTCGCCTTACGCCCATAACCGATGCTGCCTTCAAATGAGGTCAAAGGGTAAGAGCACTCATGTCTTCGGCCTGGCCTGGCCGAACGAATAATGCGACTGCCGAAAGGCGTACTCCCAGAAACACAACGTCCTTTTGCCATTTCCCTTTTTCCTCTTCTTGTTGTTAATTTGTACGCAGGTAGGCAACCAAGACATTCAGTAGTTTTGGATCCCGCTCGAGGATCCGCGGCCGCCATGGGGTCGCCGGACATTCATTCCTCGATCGGGTTTTCTATCAAGAAAAGAATTCCACCAACAAGATTATTAGCGGGACTAAACATCCCCTGGGAAGGGACCCTACAAGCCCACAACCTCTCTCTATTTTCCCATATGAGACCATACAAGTGCATCGGATAATCAGGGGAGTCATATCTATGTAGATCAAGCTCACGGCAACGGAACAACATGTATTTGCAACTTATATTTTCGCCGATCAACAAAGAATAATTTCCAATCATTCAACGCCTTGAAGAAAATTATTTTGGCTTTATCCTCAGCGAAAAACTTCTACATTTAATACGTCCCGAAATGCTCGGAGACTTAATCAATTTGGCATCCTCACGACCCCGGGGTTGGGGTTTCGGGCTCACAAAGTCCTCGCGACATGGCCCAAAAACTAAAAAAGGTGGTATTCAGGCATAGAATGATCTGATATATTCGGAGAGTCACCATAAGCAATTTGACAACTTGCGCGACCCCAGGGTTAGAGCTCCGGGCTCACCAAGCCCCCGAAAAACTGCTCCGAGCTTGCGAGAAGCTGTCTTCAAGCGAACTCGAGGGCTCGGAGACTATTTCCAAGCGCCACGCACTGGAAAATCCAAAATTCTAAGACCCTAACAGGTAGCCTCGGCAAAACCAGACCTATTCTTCATAAATTGTAAGACCTCAACAGGCATGGCAAACTGTAAGACCTCAACAGGCATGACAAACTGTAAGACCTCAACAAGCATGGCAAACTGTAAGACCTCAACAGGCATGAAAAAACCCGCAATTTTAGGCTACACGTCACAATTGTAAGAATCCCTGAAGGGAATACCCTCGGTGTGGATGCTTAAAGTTGCTTCTCTTGATAAAAAATGGCCACAGCCAAATGCGCATGATGACGGTCGAAACGGCTGTAACAGCCCAAAAAGCGCGACTCGAGGATGCCCGACTATTGCTAAAACATCCTCCGAACCTACTTCGGAAAGAACCAGTTAAAAACAGGCTTCCCTCAATAGGCAAAAGATTCGAGTCCCGACCACGTCGGCTCCAAAATCGCAAAAAACATTGATCTACTCAACCTACGAGCTATAAACCTTCCGAGGTGCTCGAAACATTACCGACTGCGACTTGAGATCGAGGTTCTTTTAGAACCGATGATAGGTCAGGAAAAAACAATCAATAAGACCTTAACAAGAGGAAACAAAGCCTACACAAAGCCTAAGGGCCACACATCAAACAGCGTAAGTGCCATTGTCCCCGGCTAAGAAAATCCTACTGGCCTCACACACCAAGGTCTCTACGACCATCAGCTCGAAAATTGACAACTTGAGGATTAAAGTGAGCTCGAATAGTAACCCAATTCGAAGACCGGATCCAAAATAGTTAAACTAAACAAAGCATACAAGCCTCATATTGAAAGGTCTCCACGACCAAACAGCATAGGTGCTATCAGTCGCCAGCTAAAGCAAGCCTCCGGGCCTCATATCAAAAGGTCTTAATGACCAAACGACGTAAGTGCCACCATCGTTGGCCAAAAACTCAAATGAAATTAAAAGGTTAATTACGGCTCGAGTTGTAACGCGACTCGAAGACTAGACCCAAAAATTATAATACTCCCGAGGGCATGACGTCGATGCCATTACATCCAGACGGAACCTCCGAGAAGATTAAAAGGGTCAATTACAGCTCGAATCGCAATGCGACTTGGAGACTAGACCAGAAAATCACTAAATGCCCAAGGGCATAGAATAGGAATCATTATCGCCAGCCCAAATGGGCTCAAGGGTAAAATAAGCTCGATTCAGGATCCCTACTTTGAGACCGAACCCAAAATTTGGGCCAAAAGGCTACTCCAGGATGGAATCGGTCCGATGGGAAAAACTTCGGCGACCAGAAACGTAAAAATTACAAATTAAAGCCCCCCTTTCTTATTAATTATATATCGATATATCGGCTACAAGGAACAACCTCAGTCCACATCATATGATGGGATCTATATATGTGTATACACTACAAAAGATGCGGGAGATGTTCGCCCCTTCCTTTTTTATTTTCCTTTTTGCAGTTACGGACCCTCGGCCTCCTCCTCATCATCAGATATCAGAAACTTGGCATCAAACTCCGCTCCTTCGGCATGTTTGATCTCCTCCAAGAGATCGAAACCTCTAGCGTAAATCTCTTCAAGGGTCTTCCTCCAGGATTTTCACCTCTCATACTCCCTGCTATTGCTTACACAATCAAGGGCATTCTTCAACTTAGCCCTAGCAATGTCGGTGCTCTTTGAATAAGCAGCTATCTTTTGCCCCGAGCGGGTGCCATTTATTACGACCTCGGCCGAGCGTCTGCAACCTTAATTCCTCAATATCTCGGATGAGAGCCTCACAATCATCTTTGCCTTAGCAGAATTATCCGCGCGAGCAGCCTGCAGTTGCGCCTCAAAATCGAACGTTGCAACCAGAGCTCTTTCTTTGGCCCCCAAGTGAGCGCTAAGGCGCACCCACAGCGTAGCAAGTTTGCGGTTGGCAGCACCAACCTCCCCCTAGAGTAGCTGCAGCTCATCCGCTTTACCCTTCAACTAGAACAGTAATCTTTAAAAGACCGACAAATATAGAAAAAGAGATGTAAAGGAAATGCTCGCCAACAAAGCGGAATACCTGCTTCTCCAAGAGAACCTCTTGGGCACGGCTTCGGTCTGCCCCGCTCTTTAAAGAGACAAGCTCATTTTCCTTTACCACACAGAGAAAATGGAGGGATCTCCCCCTTGCTCGAGCTTTCTGCAGATGGTTCTCATGACGAAGCAGTTCGGTTTTGAGCTTATCAAAATCTTGAAAAGAAGCCAAGCGCATGAAGAAAAAGGAATACACCGGGCCAAAACATCTTTACTACGAGCAAGAACTCACTGCGAGACCAGCACGATGAGCCTCGCCAAGGGCCGAAGCCATGTCCAATAAGACTTTGGTCCCGGAAGCTGGCCGACCAATCGAATCATTTCCTTTTAGCTGTTGCGGAGAAGGTGCCTTGCCACAAGCCTACACATGCCACGGGACATCTTTCGTTTTGCCAGCACTCCTCAACTCCTGAACCGGCAATCTTGCCTCAAACGAGTTCCCGGCACCTGCAGTAGGGAAGCCAAGCAGATCAGCGAAGGGGAGGCCACCCCCAAAAAGGAAAAGAGAAGAGTGGGAAGGGAACGCCAGATGCCTACCGCGATAATTTACCTCCCACCTCCCTTTTGAAAGATCTCGCCACCAATGTATGTTATATGTCCAGTATACTGCTAATATGCGAAACCATTCGGCTAAGTTCGAAACCTCATCAGGCAACCAACGGGCAGCTACAAACAAAAGATGAGTAGAAATCGCTGTGAGTCTTACCTCAGATAAAGGAAAGAAGAAACAGCTCGAACATGAAGCTTACGTATGGAACTCCATTTCTCAGGGAACGGCAAGAATCCCCAAGGATAACGTCGGTCGTCCGGACTCAGACAAACTGGCTCATCCATCCGTGGTCTTCATCCTCTTGGCCACCGATCATGGGAGCTCGAGTATACCAGCGCTGGAGAGAAACCAGGCCTCGAAAGTGCAATGGCCGGTACAGCCTTATGAGGTGACTAAGAGTGAAATCTATCCCGGCCTTGTCGGCAAAATATCTCATCGATCGTACTATGTTCCAGAAGAAAGGATGAACCTACGCTAGCGTTACCTGATACCTTCTACAAAAATTGAGCACAACTCGATCCGGAGAACCTGGCTTGAGAATGATGATGTACACACTCAAGAAGCCATCGACGTACGTCGTGATGTTCTCCTCAGGGGAAGGGGCTTGCAGGACCACGCCTTCCCCCTATCTAATATTTTCTCTTGATCTCCTCGAGGTCCTCCTCTGTAACTGAAGAGGTAGTCCTCGACACATGCCCCCGGTGACCCAAAATATTAGGAGGTTTTCCCAACGTAGCAACGCCCCTAGAGGATGTATGCTCCAGGCACCGCTCCCCCAATGTTGGAGAAGGGCCACTGTCACCAGCCAAAGGCGAAATGCAAGAAGAAGTACCCTCCACCCGAACATCAAACGTCGAAGTAATATCCATGACCGCAACAGAGTCACGGGAAGAGGGAGAATATCCAAGCAGAAATTGCCTGAAGTAGAGAATTGGGGAAGCTCGTGGAAAGTTCCTGACTCTACAGAGGGGATGAGGATATCAAATAAAAAAATTCAGTAATCATTTCTTGAGGAAGGAATAGACGAATATATAAGGGCCAGGCAACAACCGACCAAATTGCCCAAACAGGGGCCACGTAAACATCACACTACCCTTGGGGAGTGCAATAACGGAATTACTCTAGACTCCCACGTGTCTCGTGAAAGCAGGAGGGGGCCCCGGGGAATCTCCAGCACCGATTATCGATGCCCCCTTTTTCTAAGGCGAAATCGGGTTTACGACATTTGGGAGGACAACTCTATTCCCTTTTGGGACTTGGGTTTTTGGAATTGAAGAGTCTCCACCTAATGATAAAGTGCATTAGGACACTAAGGTTTTTTTTTTAAGTTGGAAAACCAGAGTTTGGGTAAGGGCTAGAAATTATCTCGAGGGGAAGGTGTTAGGCACCCCTCAAAATCCACTAGTGTGGTTCCCGTCCATGCTACATTGTGACTTTATATGATCAAACAAACAATCAAAGATTCAAATATGTAACTTTACAAATAAGCTAAAAACAACTTTGATTATAAGTAGGGAAGACAGAGATTTATGAAAAGATTTGAATAGTTTTACAAAAGGAGATGAAAACAAACAAAGGGAAAGGGGGTCCTAGGTTTATGATTAATATGTATCATTAATGCAATACTCAGTAATAACTCTTTAGGAAATGAGCTTTATGAGATATTAGCGCATCGGTCATCATCTCCATATTCAACCATTCCCACCCCATAAAGGTTACTAAATGCGTGCGTTGGTCATGAATACTTACCGTGTGCTATTACCCGTCCCGTCCTATAAGTCCCGGAGGATATTTAGGACCACTATTCCTATATGGTAGGAACTAGGTTGAACCCTTAAGTTTAAAGGTAAAAATGTTAGGCAACATACATAACAAATAGGACTGCACAAAAGGGAGCATACAAGATCAAATAAAGGCTCACAGATCCCTCCTCAATCGGACTCATGATTAGCACGCCTTAAACACATTCAAGGTCTCAAAAATAGGAGTTTTTTAAAAAAGGAATAGGTAACAGTAGTTAAAGCGTGGTTTAAAAAATGAAGTAGCAACAGTAATTTCAGGACAAATAGATAGCACGATTCTGGGCAGAAGTTGATAGCCCAGTGATTTGAAAACATAAAAAATTAGAAACTCAGTAAGAATATGTAGGGGCACTATTTCAAGATCGTTTCCAGAGGGAGCAGAGTTTTTAAGAAAACAGAGTGAACTTCAAAGAATCAAAGAAGAATGGTAACAATAGAGTTGAAATTAAAGGAAGTTGTTTGGTCCTAAACACGATTAATCAATTCTTATTGGGCCTAAAGTTTGCCTTGGCATCGTATACATTGACTGATTATTTCAAGGAATGAACACGCATATTGGATTTTGATTTTTTAAAAGGTTCGCGTGATAAGGTATTTGCAGAAAACATTTCAAACCACTTACCCATATTTTAGCAAAGTTATTAGACTACGTGAATTAACTACCGTAATCCGAGTAAGAGGGTCTAAGGACAGGATATCTAATGCACATAGGAGTAACTAAAACAAGGTTTCTAACATGCCAATGCAGTAATGACAGTTTATTTGGTTTGTTATAACTGATCGTGGTTACAAGATGAGCATAATGACAGGCTGAAAGTTAAGAACCTAAAGCAGGATCTCTAATGAATGAGATGCATGACCTATACAGGTTATCTATTGCGCAGATAAGTAAAAAAAATCCTATAAGAATGTTTTCTACCCATTATTTATACTAAGCATACATAACCCTTCCCTCATATTCATTATTCAGCCCCAATCGTTCATTTATAAATTATTACAAACCAATAGTATCTGAATTACAGTAATAAAGAACAAAAATTAAGAAGTTATTCTATAGGGAGCCTTCAGTCAGGCCCAGTCTTCCAACCTCACTCCCTTCGAGTTTCACGGCCTTGGCCGTGGTCTAGGTGTGGCAAAGCTCCCTAGGGCCCCATTGGGTCCCTGGCCAATACCAGCACCTAAACACTTAGAAGAATGCAGGACAGGTGCACTGTGGAATACCAGCCTTGTTTGTCAAAGTTCAGTGAGTATTCAGAAATACCTAAAGCAATGCTCACACGAAGGGGCAGAACTTATTCTCTAAGAGTAGTGTGAAGTGCAGGAAGAAGTAGTTTAAAAGAGTTTTCAAAAAATGAGGGATTTGATTTTAAAAGGAAAATAGGAGAAATAATAGTTCAACAATACATGATTGCATACAAGGATAATGGGAAAGGGAATAGATAAATCACACAATGCTAGAGGAGGTACAGTGATTTTAATGACTACACAGAATTAGAAGATTCAGAAGACCAAGAATGGTCAAACTTAGACATGATACCTAGACAATAATAGGGGGACAATTATGACATTTAAGATAAACAGCAGTAGAAGCATGTAAATCAAGAAAGACATACAAAGTGCTAGGGATTAGGGGAACTGGGAAGTGGTAAAGTTTAGGCATGCTAATGTATAGCAATAGGATGTAGGCATTGAAAGTAAAAGTTAGGGATAGATAAGGCCATAGTACAGACTTAGCATATAAATAAGAAGACACGGTAAAGTACTAAAACAAAGAATCAATTGCACATTGAGCAGGAGAAGCATAAGAAGAAGAAAATCAGAAAGATAATGAACTGAAACAAAAATAAACAAATTGGTTGGAGATTTGAAGATTAATTAGTACATACTAGTGAAAGAGCAAAAGCAGGATGCAAAGACAAAGTAGTGATACAATTTTAGCCTTGGCTTATAGCCGGCTAATAATAAGCAAGAGCAGAGAATAGCAATAGAGCAAAAGAAAGAGAAAGAGAATGCAGAATTGAGAGTATTCAGTGATGTGTGTTTTTTTCGTGTGAAAGACTTAGGGTATTTATAGTTGAAAGTAGGTGGTAAAAATAAGGTAAAAATCATAGAAGTATATTAATTTAAGAACTCAGAATCAATCAATTAGACAATCAAGGAAGTACTCCCATTAGTTAAGGGAATCAAAATCAGACGAAAAGATTCAGCACCATATAAGGCAAGAAGAAAATATCAGTGCAGGATTAAATAAGGAATGAGTCGAGGTTCATTATGCATATAGTAGTCAATTAGGACCAAATTCAGGAAAATTCCAATTAAGGAAAGTCTAAATAGAACAAGGTACAATAGCAAATAAGGTAACAAAATCATTTAAACAGGCGAGTAGAATTCTAGGGCTTTGAAAGAAAGTTTTTCAATTACCAACAATCAAGGAAAATTAGAATCAATCATGCGAAGTCATGATTCTGCATTCTCAACATACAAATAGAGATGAATGAACGAGAGTAGCAAACAAAATTAGCCATATAGACATAAGGGAACAAGAGATGAACAAACACAATCATTCAGAGATGGTAAAAAATAGGCTAAGACTCAGCAGGACATATTCGAAGCATGGTGACCACGAGACATTAACAAGAATTAAGTAAATAGGCTAGCAGAAAGAACCAAAGCAAGGAAAAACAGGCTAACACACATAATCAAAACGAAGAAACATGCTAACACATAGAGACAAGGCAAGGAAAATCAAGCTGACACACATAATCAAAGCAAAGAAACATGCTAACATATAGCACCAGAGTAAAGAAATCATGCCAACACACATAACCAAAAGAAAGAAAAATCTTTAAAAATAAGGAAAAAATACCAAAAATCTTGGCCATACTTATATATGCATGTACATTTATTTTAAGAATATTTTGAGTATAAAAAATATATAAGGAAAAATTGGGTATCAACAGCTGTCCCTCTTTACCCGAGAAGGATGAAAGAGTTGTCGGGTAAAGATATGATGGCCAATTTTGACCGAAAGAAATGATTTGAATGATTTTGAAGAAGCTCTGGCCCCTGAGCTGCCTACATATTCCTGGTCTTACATGAATCATGTCATGTAGTTCGGGGATCCATCAGCGGAATATGCCGATGGAGTTTTAAAAAGGACGGATGTGATATTTAGTTGAGAAGGATGGTCAGGGACTAATAGGCTGCGGGAATCGGAGAGAGATCGCTCCTGCTGAGACAGTCGTTGATAGCCGATGTACCTATAAGTGAACAATACAAATATATATGGTGCATAAATTTAAATGTGATGCAAGTTCCCGTTGTACAATGAATGTTGTCTATGGATGGGTAGGATGACGTCCTCAGACCATGACGTCCTGGGCCATAAAGCGTGCAATAGGGGATTTGCAGGCTATGAAATAATGTTCTCGGGCTATGATGATAATGCCTCCGAACTATGATGCCTTGGAATAATGATATGCAAAAGATAAAGTAGGGGTCCTCAGGCCGTGACATGGTGTTCTCGAGCTATAAAAAATGGTGTCTCTGAACAATGATGCCTTTGGACAATTTGGCGATCTTTTAGCCCATGAAATGCAAGATTTGGCGATCTTTCAGCCGATGCAAGACTTAATGAAGTGGCGATATTTCAACCGTGCAAAAATGTAAATACAAATGGCGATCTTTCATCCAATACAGGATGAAGTGGCGATATTTCAGCCGATGGTAAGTGTGAAATGTAAGTGGCGATCTTTCAGCCGATGTAAAGATTTAAATAAAGTTGGCAATATTTCAGGCGATGTAAAGTGTGAAATGTAAGTGGCGATCTTTCAGCCGATGTAAAGATTTAAATAAAGTTGGTGATATTTCAGCCGATATAAAGTATGAATATAAAATGGTGATATTTCAGCCGATGTGAGGTTTAAATGAAGTGGCAATATTTTAGCCGATGTAAAGTGCAAATGTAAAATGGCGATATTTCAGCCGATACGGGTGGAGACAGTGCTTAGTCTCGGAAGGCAAAGAGGTAGCCTTATGCAATGCAAGAAAATGAATATGGAGACAGTGCTTAGTCTCGGAAGGCAGAAAGGTAGCCTTATGCAATGCAAGGAAATGCAGATGAACACAATGCTTAGTCTCGGAGGATAGAAAGGTAGCCTTATGCAATGCATAGAAATGCAGATAGAGACAATGCTTAGTCTCGGAAGGCAGAAAGGTAGCCTTATGCAATGCAAGAAAAATACAGATAGAGACAATGCTTAGTCTCGAAAGGCAGAAAGGTTGCCTTATGCAATGCAAGAAAAATACAGATGGAGACAATGCTTAGTCTCGAAAGGCAGAAAGGTAGCCTTATGCAATGCAAGCAATGTAAAAGGAAAGTAATGGTAAAATCTCTTAGCTGATAGCTGATAGTCGATTACGATGTTGTGGCTGCTGGGGATGTCATATACGAATAGCACTTGTAAGTAAGTGATGATTTTGAGAGTTGTATTCCTAAAAAAGTATGAGTATGTAATCGTATCTGATAATTTTATGTCTTGGGGTACCTGCATTCAAAGTAAAATCGTGAATTTTGTAAAGGTGTCCTCCCGTGGACTATGCTTGTCCTATTTGGTTCTTGCTTTTATTGGGGGCAGCGTCGCTAAACAAAGCAATTTTGATTGTAGCCATGCATGATTTAGTAAAGAATATGAAATAACTACATAATTTAAAATGATTTTTTTAGATGAACCGACGATTGCGAAGCAATTCAAGACATTGTGACCTCTTTTTCTCTGGAATTTTGAGGGTCCTCCTCAAAATTCTATCCCAATTTACTGGGCTGGTGCCTCTGGCGGCTGCGCGCGATGACTGGCTGAAAATCAACTTCAGAATTTTAAGAGTCCTCCTCAAAATTTTGCCCCAGTTTCCAATATCGAGGAAAATGAAAATTTTATTGAATTGTGACCGAACCCATAAGGTTGCCTACATATCCCCTCTTAAACGGGAATCAGGTCAGGCGTAGTTCAAATTAGATCATGTAGAAAATCTTAAGTGCTACACATAGTATCGCTTGACTGCATCTGAATTGATCGGTTTGGCCAAACTTCTCCGTCCATTTCTGCGAGTGTGAGGGCTCCTCCGGTTAGAACCCGATGAACCATGTACGGACCTTGCCAGTTAGGAGAGAATTTTCCTTTGGCTTCCTCTTGATGTGGAAAGATTTTCTTCAATACCAGATGTCCTGGTGTAAATTATCTTGGCTTGACTCTTCTGTTTAAAGCTCTGGACATTCTGTTCTGATACAATTGACCATGGAAAATTGCATTCATTCTCTTCCCATCAATTAGAGCTAGTTGCTCGTAGCGGCTTTTTACCTATTCTACATCGTCAAGTTCTGCTTCCTGCATGATCCTTACGAAGGGAACCTCTACTTAGGCGGGAATGACTGCCTCTGTACCATAAACCAACATGTAAGGAGTTGGCCCGGTTGATGTGTGGACTGTGGTATGGTATCCTGATAAAGCAAATGAGAGTTTTTTGAGCCACTACTTGTGCTTCTCTATCATCTTCCTTAGTATCTTCTTGATGTTCTTATTGTCCACTTCTATAGCTCCATTCATCTGAGGTATGTAGGTTGTAGAATTCTTGTGCTTGATTTTGAATGTTTCACACATTGCTTTCATCAGGTCACTATTGAGATTGGAACCATTATCAGTAATGATTGACTCTGGGATGCCGAATCGGCAAACTATATGGTCGCGGACAAATTCCGCCACAACTTCTTGGTTACTACCTTATATGATGCTGTTTCAACCCATTTGGTGAAATAATCAATTACCACTAGAATGAACCTGTGTCCGTTTGATGTGGCAGGCTCCATAGGTCCGATGACATCCATTCCCCAAGCCGCGAACGGCTATGGTGAGCTTGTTGCATTAAGCTTATTGGGAGGCACCTTTATCATATCTGCATGAATCTGGCAGCGATGGCACTTTTGGACATACTGGATGCAGTCCATCTCCATAGTCATCCAAAAATAACCAGCTCGGAGTATTTTCTTAGCTAAGACGAAACCATTCATATGTGGGCCACAGGTCCCTGCATGAACCTCTTCCAACAACCTGGATGCTTCTTTTGCTTTGACACACCTCAGTAATCCCAAATTGGGAGTCCTCCTATACAGTAATCCTACGCTATGAAAGAACTGATTGGATAACCTCCGCAGTGTGCGCTTTTGAGTAGCGTTTGCAAATTTTGGGTATTCTCCTGTCGCCAAATATTTCTTGATGTCATGAAACTATGGTTTTCCATCTGCTTCGTCCTCGACACGAGCATAGTAAGCTAGTTGATCCTGGATTTTTACCAGGATAGGATCAATGAAGTTCTTATCTGGATGCTGAATCATGGATGATAGAGTGGCCAATGTATCGGCGAACTCATTCTAGACTCTGGGGACATGCTGGAATTCTGTCTTTGTGAACCTCTTCCTCAACTCCTATACATGATGCAAATACAGGAGTATCTTGGAGTTATTGGTTGCCCATTCTTCTCGGACCTGATGTATGAGCCAGTCTGAATCCCCGATCACTAGTAACTCCTGAACGTTCAAATCAATGGCTAGCTTGGGCCCTAAGATGCAACTTCGTACTCGGCCATGTTGTTGGTGCACGAGAACCTGAGCTTGGAATACTAACCTATTTCTGATACTAGAACTGCTCCTATGACAACTCCTTTGAAGTATGCTGGTCCGTCGAAGAACATCCTCCAGCCATCATAGGATTCTGTGATATCTTCTCCTATGAAAGAGACCTCTTCATCATGAAAATACGTCTTTAGAGGCTCGTATTCTCTATCCACGGGAAGCTGCCAGTGCCTATCCTTTGATTTCTTTCTGGGTTACGTAGACAATACCAAATTCACTCAGTAGGATTTGCCATTTTGCTAGCTTGCCCGTGGGCATGGGCTTCTGAAAGATGTACTTCAGCGGATCCATCCTTGATATGAGATAAGTGGTATAGTTACAGAAATAATGCCTCAACTTCTGAGCTACCCAAGTCAGAGCACAACAAGTGCGTTCTAGAAGGGAATATCGGGCCTCGTACGGGGTGAACTTCTTGCTGAGATAGTAGATGGCTTGCTCATTTTTCCCTGTTTCATCATGTTGTCCCAAAACACAACCGAATGCCCCATCCAGTACTGCAAGGTAGAGCAATAGCGGTCTACCCGGTTCGGGCGGAACCAGAACTGGCGGCGTTGATAGGTATTCCTTGATTTTGTCGAAGGCTTTCTGATAATCATCAGTCCATTTGGTGGTGGAGTCCTTTTTCAACATCTTAAAGATTGGTTCACAAATGATAGTGGACTGAGATATGAACCGACTGATGTAATTGAGTCTTCCCAAGAAACTCATAACCTCTTTCTTATTCCTTGGAAGTGGTAATTCTTGAATGGCCTTGACTTTTGACGAATCCAGTTCTATTCTTCGTCGACTTACGATGAACCCAAGCAATTTTTCGGCGGGAACCCCGAATGCACATTTGGTGGGATTCAGTTTCAAGTTGTACCTTCTCAATCTATTGAAGAACTTCCTCAGATATTCCTTGTGTTCAGTTGCTTTCTTGTATTTGATGATGATATCGTCTACATATACCTTGATCTCTTTGTGTATGATGTCATGCAACATAGTAGTCATGGCCCTCATGTAGGTGGCCCCAACATTCTTTAATCCAAACGGAATCATCTTGTAACAGTACATCCCCCACGGTTTAATAAAAGCCGTTTTCTCAGTGTCTTCCTCATCCATCCATATCTGATAATATCTAGCAAAACAATCAATGAATGACTGCAGCTCGTGCTTGGCGCAGTTATCGATCAGAATGTGTATGTTTGGCAAGGGGAAATCGTCTTTCGGACTAGCCCGGTTGAGGTCCTCGTAGTCGACGCAGACCCTAACCTTCCCATCCTTCTTCGGCACTGGTACAATGTTGGCTAACCATGTTTGATACTCCACTACCCTGAGGACCTTGGCTTTGACTTGTTTGGTAACTTCTTCCTTGATCTTCTAACTCATGCCTGGCTTGAACTTCCTGAGCTTCTGCTTTATCGGCGGACATGTCGGATCTATTGGCAGTTTATGAGCTACAATAGATGTACTGAGACCAGTCATATCATCATACGACCAGGAAAATATGTCCTCATATTCTATTAAGAATTCTGTGTACTCTTCCTTTTCTGACGGTGACAGGTGAACACTGATGCGCGTTTCCTTGACATTTTCTATATCCCCCAAGTTGATAACCTCAGTTTTGTCCAAGTTAGATTTAGGCCTATTCTCAAAGTCCTCAACCTCTTTAATGACCTCTTCTGGTATATCATCCTCTTCTGAGTCTATATCCGTTTGTTGTGTTGTCTCATTGCAACTCACAATCGTCGGTTCATCACGATAAGTAACAGTAATGCTGGGTAAATAAAGTAAATGATGAAAAGTAATAAGAGCGAGATTTATAAGAAACTAAAATGATTTGATAAATTTCATAAGTGATTTGAACATTGTAGCTCTTATTTCGAAATTAAAATGCGAAAAGAAAATCAACTAGCAAAAAGTAAAAGGGGATGCATGGTGCTTTGTTCAGCCTTGCTACCCCGAAGCTTTTTGGGCTCTGGTGGTTGTGATAGTCCAGTTATTGAGATGTGACCTTCTGCTCAAGATAATCATGCCAGAGTGCACGAACTAACCTTTTGGGGAGAGGAATAAAACAAAACAAGGTAACAAGTTAGTAAGGGTTATGAGAAGAAAACGTTGCAATATTTAAATACATAGTGCAAGAATATAAATCGTGTCCTAATTTGGGTGCCTTGTTTTGCCCGAGGTAGGCCTAGAGACAAGTTGATTTGGAGAACTTATAATGCTAAATGCCTCATTTTATTGATAAAAATAAGACAAATCCCAAAACGACACTAAAATTGCAAGAAATAAAAAATGTCACTAATGGCCATTGGCCTTATTACATTTAAAGCAAAAAGAAAAGAATCCTATCTATTTGGTCCCAAAAGGACCTTCCCCAGGTTGAATGTTCTTGTTGATCAAATCCTCTGATTCGTGTAGATTTTCCAGTAGAAATGCTTTTGCCAGGTTCTCTCCTTCATTTCCCTCAGCAGTCTGGCAGTCGGTGACTCTCTTTCTTCCAATTCTAGCATACTGTATTCCAGATACTCCAGATTTTTGCTAGCCTTGGTGACCCTCTCTTTCTATTCATTGATTAGGTCACTTTATGGGAGATTCCTCCACCAGGTCAGCAAGAGTGAGGGTTTGTTGACCATACCAAAGTCGGGAACTTTGTCATTCATTTCCTACAAAACAAAAGGGTTAGACCCTTACCCCCGCCGGACTCGACTATTTGAACCAATAATTAGCATTAAAGCATTTAGTTCTCCAAATAAATGCAAAGAACGTGGTGGTGTCCGTTTGGGTTTTAAGGAAACTCGGTGGACTTTTAACAAGGCTGTCTTGAAGAGTCATTATGTGGACAACATAACTGACTCGGCTAGGTTTGACCATGATGCATGCACAGTTGAACAGAGTGAGGTTACTATGGGGTATTAGACTAGTACCCTTGAGCGGACAACTCAAGAGGGAAAGGCACGGAACCATCGACTGCACCACTGATCGACTGGTTTTACTGCAAATATGCCTTTACCAAATTTAGGGGGTAATAATATCGGAAAGGCGCAACCACTCATTATAAGTGTTGTTATGGTATTTGTTTGGCACGAGTGGAATATGATGTTGAAGATGCAATTACAAGAATGAAACAAATTGTCACGTATTTACACGTTCATAAAGTAATGATTACAATAATTTCTCATAATTACAACAGTATTGAAGGAAAGAAATAAAAGCATAAAAGAAAAGAAAACAAAAAGCCAAGTCAGTTTTGAATAAAGACATTAAATAAAAGCAATAAAGGAGCAATAAAGTCACACATAACATGTAATGGTAAAAGCCTAAAAGAAAAATCCCCAGCAGAGTCACCATGTTGTCGACGCCCCCTTTTCCTAAGGCAAAATCGAGTTTACGACATTTGGGAGGACAACTCTATTCCCTTTTGGGACTTGGGTTTTTTGAATTGAAGAGTCTCCACCTAATGATAAAGTGCATTAGGACACTAAGGGTTTTTTTTCAGTTGGAAAACCAGAGTTTGGGTAAGGGCTAGAAATTATCTCGAGGGGAAGATGTTAGGCACCCCTCAAGATCCACTAGTATGGTTCCCGACCATGCTATATTGTGACTTTATGTGATCAAACAAACAATCAAAGATTCAAATATGTAACATTTCAAATAAGCGAAAAACAACTTTGAAGATAAGTAGGGAAGGCGAAGATTATGAAAAAATTTGAATAGTTTTACAAAAGGAGATGAAAACAAACAAAGGAAAAGGTGGGTCCTAGGTTTATGATTAATATGGATCATTAATGCAATACTCAGTAATTGCTCCTTAGGAAAGGGGCTACATGAGATATTAGCACATCGGTCATTATCTCCATATTCTACCCTTCTCATCCCGTAAAGATTACTAAATGCGTGCATTGGTCACGAATACTTACCGCGTTCTATTACCCGTCCCGTCCTATAAGTCTTGGAGGGTATTTAGGACCACTATTCCTAATATGGTAGGAACTAGGTTGAACCCTTAAGTTTAAAGGCAAAAATGCTAGGAGACATACATAACAAATAGGACTGCACAAAAGGGAGCATACAAGTTCAAATAAAGGCTCACAGATCCCTCCTCAAAGGGACTCATGATTAGCACGCCTTAAACACATTCAAGGTCTCAAAATTGCAAAAGTAATAGGTAACAATAGTTAAAGCGTGGTTTAAAAAATGAAGTAGCAACAGTAATTTCAGGACAAATAGATAGCACGATTCTGGGCAGAAGTTGATAGCCCAGTGATTTGAAAACATAAAAAATTAGAAACTCAATAAGAATAATTAGGGGCACTATTTCAAGATCATTTCCAAAAGGAGCAGAGTTTTTAAGAAAACAGAGTGAACTTCAGAGAAATAAAGCATAATGGGAACAACAGAGTTGAAATTGAAGGAAGTTGTTTGGTCCTAAACACGATTAATCAATTTTTATTGGGCCTAAAGTTTTCCTAGGCGTCGTATACATTGACTGATTAATTCAAGGAATGAACACGCATATTGGATTCTGATTTTTTAAAAGGTACGCGTCATAAGGTATTTGCAGAAAACGCTTCAAACCACTTAGCCATATTTTAGAAAAGTTATTAAACTACGTGAATTAACTACCACAATCCAAGTAAGAGGTCCTAAGGACAGGATATCTAATGCACATAAGAGTACCTAAAACATGGTTTCTAACATGCCAATGCAGTAATGACAGTTTATTTGGTTTGTTATAATTGATAGTGGTTACAAGATGAGCATAATGACCGGCTGAAAGTAAAGAACATAAAGTAGGATCTCTAATGAATGAGATGCATGACCTATACAGGCTATCTATTGCGTAGATAAGTAAAAAAAATCTATTAAGCATGTTTTCTACCCATTATTTATACTAAGCATGCATAACCCTCCCCCCATATTCACTATTCAGTCTCAATCGTTCATTTACAAATTATTACAAACCAATAGTATCTGAATTACATTAATAAAGAACAAAAATTAAGAAGTTATTCTATAGGGAGCCTTCAATCAGTCCCAGTCTTCCAACCTCACTCCCTTCGAGTTTCACAGCCTTGGCCGTGGTCTAGGTGCGGCAAAGCTCCCTAGGGCCCCATTGGGTCCCTAGCCAATACCAGCACCTAAACACTTAGAAGAATGCAGGATAGGTGCAGTGTGGAATACCAGCCTTGTGTGTCAAAGTTCACTGATTATTCAGAGATACCCAAAGCAATGCTCACACGAAGGGGGTAGAACCTATTCTCTAAGAGTAGTGTGAAGTGCAGGAAGAAGTAGTTTAAAAGAGTTTTCAAAAAATGAGGGATTTGTTTTTAAAAGGAAAACAGCAGAAAAAATAGTTCAACAATACATGATTGCATACAAGGATCATGGGAAAGGGAACAGATAAATCACACAATGCTAGAAGAGGTACAGAGATTTTAATGACTACATAGAATCAGAAGATTCAGGGGACCAAGAATGGTCAAACTTAGACATAATACCTAGACAATAGCAGGGGGCAATTATGACATTTAAGATAAACAGCAGTAGAAGCATGGAAATCAAGAAAGACATACAAAGTGTTAGGGATCAGGGGAACTGGGAGGTGGTAAAGTTTAGGCATGCTAATGTATAGCAATAGGATGCAAGCATAGCAAGTAAAAGTTAGGGATAGTCAAGGCCATATTACAGACTTAGCATGTAAATCAGAAGACACGGTAAAGTACTAAAATAAAGAATCAATTGCACACTGAGCAGGAAAAGCATAAGTAGATGACAATCAGAAAGATAATGAACTGAAACAAAAGTAAACACATTGGTTGGAGACTTGAAGATTAATTAGGACATACCAGTAAAAGAGCAAAAGCAGGATGCAAAGACAAAGTAGTAACACAATATTAGCCTTGGCTTACAGCCAGCTAATAATAAGCAAGAGCAGAGAACAACAATAGAGCAAAAGCAAGAGAAAGAGAATGCAGAATTGAGAGTATTCAGTGATGTGTGTTTTTTTCGTATGAAAGACTTATGGTATTTATAGTTGAAAGTAGGTGGTAAAAATAAGGTAAAAATCACATAAGTATGTTAATTTAAGAACTCAGAATCAATCAATTAGACAATCAAGGAAGTACTCCCATTAGTTAAGGGAATCAAAATCAGACGAAAAGACTCAGCACTATATAAGGCAAGAAGAAAATATCAGTGCAGGATTAAATAAGGAATGAGTCGAGGTTCAGTATGCATATAGTAGTCAATTAGGACCAAATTCAGGAAAATTCCAATTAAGGAAAGGCTAATTAGAACAAGGTACCATAGCAAATAAGGTAACAAAATTATTTAAACAGGTGAGTAGAATTTTAGGGCTTTGAAAGAAAGTTTTTCAATTACCAACAATCAAGGAAAATCAGAATCAATCATGCAAAGTCATGATTCTGCATTCTCAACATATAAATAGAGGTGAATGAACGAGAGTAGCAAACAAAATTAGCTATATAGACAGAAGGGAACAAGAGATGAACAAACACAATCATTCAGAGATGGTAAAAAATAGGCTAAGACTCAGCAGGATATATTCGAAGCATGGTGACCACGAGTCATTAACAAGAATCAGGTAAATAGGCTAGTAGACAGAACCAAAGCAAGGAAAATCAGGCTAACACACATAATCAAAACGAAGAAACATGCTAACACATAGAGACATGGCAAGAAAAATCAAGCGGACACACATAATCAAAGCAAAGAAACATGCTAACATATAGAACCAGAGTAAAGTAATCATGCCAACACATATAACCAAAACAAAGAAAAGTCTTTAAAAATAAGGTAAAAATACCAAAACTCTTGGGCATGCTTATATATGCATGTACATGCTATTTTGAGAATATTTTGAGTATAAATAATATATAAGGAGAAAATGGGTATCAACACCGGTCCCCCGAGCTCACAACCCAACCTCGGCTACAAAGTACAAAAGAGCTCTGAGGGCCCGATACCTAGTGCTCTAAATCAAGAAGAACTACCAAAATAAGGGCTCCTCCTCTATTAACAAAACAAGTTATACATCTTTGCAATATTCGGAAGACAAAGCATGGGAAACAAAAGAAAAGGGAAGGGGGGCTCGAAGACTACTCCTCGTCGATATATTCTTCGCCCTTGTCGGGAATAATTAGATGCTCCAGTTCCTCCTCCATCTCACAGGCCTTTTTCAGATCAGCGGATAGCTCGAAGCCTCGGGCCTTGAGTTCTTTCAGAACCTCCCTCCTTCCTTTCGCCTTGGCGTGATCAACAGCACGGACCAATTTCTGCTCGGCCATTAGGGAAATATCGTGAGCCATCGCATGCACCGTGGATGCATCTGACTTGTAAGCATCAACATCTCGTTCCGTGCTGAGCTTAGCCTCGGTCAAAGCATTGATCTCCTTACAGGCGCCTGAAAGAAGGGTCAATGATGACGACAACTCCCCTGTTGCATTCTTATTCCGCTCCCTCAGTTCGGAAACCTCCGTTTCCAACTCGGTGATCCTCGAGTTTTTCTTGTCAACCTTCCTCACAAAGCAAGGTGATGATTATGTAAGCACAAAACACTCATGTGGACGCCGAGCGAAGGCACAGATATGAAAGGAAGAAGAAAAGTACCTGTACAGTAAGAGCAACCTTCTCCCAGAGCGCCGCCTCTAAAGCAGCTTGAAGCTCTTTCACCTCCTCACCTCCTCGAATGCCTCGAGACTTAGTATTTTTCAATCTCAAAGCAATGGCATCACGTTCTTTCTCTTGATGCACGGCTTCCTCACGAAGCTGTGATATGACACGATCGTGTATCTCTTTGCACTACAGCACGATAAGGAAATTGAGAGAAGCAATCAATAAATGCCCAAGGGCGAAGGGAAACGATCAAAGAAAAGTGTTCACCTGCAGCAGGGACTTCTCCACTGCATCAAAAGCGTCAGTTACATCAAGATCGACCCCGTTGGGTACGTCATCCAGTATGTTGGCAGAAGTGCCTTCCTCTCTAAAGGAAGTTTTGGCCGTGGCATCAACCATCCTCCCGATGTCTCTTAATTCTCCTAACGAAACTGAACAGTTTCAGATGAAGTCGTTCGGGTTATCAACCTTGCCGAACAGCAGCCCATGCCCCAGGAAGGCTCCGAACTCCACTCCATCTGAGTCCGTAGCTTTGCTGGTGAAAGCCAATCAAATCTAGACGATCAGTTTGAAACCACACCGACGTCCTCACCAACAACTTCCGGCTCCTTGGCCTTGCTGGCCTTAGCCGTTGCGGACTCAGCAGCCTCCGATCGGGGCACTTGCGAACCCCTCTCACTGGTTCTCGATCTCCTTTTTAGTGGACTAAAGCCTTCACCTGCGCAGGGATCTAGGTCAGAGCTCGGGATAGCGGCCTTGTCAGATTGAGCAGCGGCCATTCTTGTCTTTCTTTTCCTGCCCGTGCCAGCTCGCGAGGCCTCCTTTTCGCTACCAGGGGGTGCCCTCCTCTATATCTTTTCCCCAAGGCCTACATCAACACGATTAGTGAAGCACAAAGGGAATATAAATTACAAGATGCATGCCGAAAAGAAACCCCACCATGGTTATTGGCCACCCAACGCCTGTCGGCCACAAGGGCCCAAGATCGAAGATGGTACAGGAACCTCTGTCATAGCACTCTATCCGCCTTGCCAAATCTAGAACTTCCTCAGGATGCCAAAGATAAGTTGGAAGAAAGTTGCCAAGAGGTTATTACATCATTCGAAAGGGGGGTTGAGAAACGCTCAAAGAAAAGATACACATTCGCTGAAAGTTCCACCGTTCGGGAAAAGGCATCCATTGGACCGGGATAATGTCCAAAGTGTGTACCCATACGAACCTGCTCATCCAACCCCGGTCCTTCCCCTCATCGACATTTGAAAAGAAAGGTTTCGCGGACTGTTGCTGAAGCTCGATCAAGACTTAGAGTAGACGAGGGTGGTATATTCTGATTAGATGATTGAGAGTGAGGACTTCACCCACAATCTCCTTAGTAAAATGCCTGAGCATCAACACAATCCTCCAAAAGGATGGCGAGACCTGGCCAAGGCTCACTTGGTACCGAGTGCAAAAGTCAAGGATCGTCGGGTCGATGTCCAAGGGAGGAAAGTTCACGGTCTCGTCGGGACCCAAGGCAAACGGGTAGGTATATATGCAAAGAAAGCCTTCCCTGAAACTGGTAATATCTTCGTCAGAGGCAGGAATTCCCACTGTCACTGCTTCATTCCATCGGCAGTCACTCTTCACTTTTTCGGCATTGGCTATGACACTAATGTATCAAGATACATGCTCGCATCGGCCCGACGTGGATCGGGTTGTTTTATAAGGTCCAATTGGTGAAGCGGAAGGGACGAGCCTGCAATAGTTCGTAGACTCCTCGATCGTCGCATATAACGGTAGCCCTGACTATTTCTGGGGCTATGGCATTTAATGCTCTTACAGGAATGACATCATGGCAAATATGACTTCGGGACCACTAGGCTACAGTTCGATATCGTTTCCATCACTTCATCACGAGAAACGCAAAGATTATCTGTGCGCGGTAAAAATTAGAAGGCTTGATTTTTGCTATCAAATAAATTTGGTTACGATCGATTTCTTGACCTTCGGGCTCATCAAGGTTCGAATAAAAATAAGCGGGGCTCGAGGCTAGGTTAAGAGAATATGACTCCGGAGCGCATGGCTACACCTGACAGGGTCGGTCTATCCGTGACCTACTGAGATGACGTGCAATAGGACGTCCTATCTTCCTACTTTTGTAAGTGATATATACGTATTTTATTGAGTCCACTCTCCTATATAAAGGGGACTCACCCCACCTTGTAACGGAGTGATGTTGCTCCCACTTCTCTACTAAGCAATAATATCTCTCTTTCTCTCTTTCTCCTAAGCTATTTGTGTTCTCCGACCTCGAGGTCGCCATAGCATTTTTATTGTTCTTCATCATTTAGCTCAAGATTGACGGTATAAAGCTTTGTATATTCATACTTATCTATTATCCCTCTTCCGATTACCCTCGATAAAGCTACCCTCGACAAGGCCGCGGTAGGCTCGAAGCCTGGCCTCGAGGTATCTACTGGCTTGCTCCCTGCCCGGGAACGTACCCTACTGGTTTGGCTATCGCCCGTCTAGCTCGACCTTTACTATTTTACTCCATTCTTAACACTAACCACCCTTCCAATTTAGCTCAGGAATAGATTGCGTATTTTTAAAGCCCCATTTATAAATTTAATTGTTGTTACCATTTTCACGTTAAATAATATCACTTGATATCTCAAAGACAATAAATTCCAATCATGTATAGCAACTTCTCAATTATCAAGGCTGGCAATGTCTTTTGAAGAAGTTTGCCAAATTATCACGTGAACAAATTTATTGAACATCAATCATATCTGAAATAGAACTTTAGTGAAATACATTTTATGATGTCTCCTTCAATAGTCCTTCTTTCAATTGAGCTATGCATGCAGTATCATCTTTAATGTAATTGAAATCTTGTTGACTATCATAATTTGGCATTATGCTCACAGCCAAATAGATTATTTGAACAACGAACCATGTCCTGCATTTGCATAACCAACATAACCTTGATAATATTTGTTAGAATAAACAAATATATATCAAGGACTTCTTTTGCAATATAATCATAATAGTATTCCAGTATCTTTACATAGAAATTAAAGTACATCTCGCTAGCATATTGTTATACCCGTGGTTCTAGCAAGATACATAGTGCATCAATACATCATGTACGCCGTGATTGCTCTAGTCCACATAAGGATTTGCTGAAGCTTTATTTAATGAATTTATTGGGAACCTTAATATACTTTAGAACAGTTTAAATCCTTCAATAATTTTTATATACGTATATCAAATTTATCAAGTATTGTCAGACTAAAATCTGAAAGCAACTGTATCCACCAAGGGAACATGTTTCCACATAGTCAACGCCAGGACATTTACGTAAACTTTTGTGTCACCCCACTGGCTTTATACTTTCAGGTGTTGGGACTATCAGTCCAAAACTTCCCATTTTTCAAGTGAAGTCAATCTTGATTGCGTATTTTTAATTGATCAATCATTTATCTGTTCAAATTTCATGACAGATTTGAGCTCAAGTTCCTCGTCAATATTAAAAATATTGAGCATTACATTATATCAACAATATCATCGATGATCATTTTACATTGGTTCCATTATCACATAATAAAGACATAACTTATCGAGATCTCATTATTTTCATGTACCTGAGCCTCTCCCATGAGGTCTTATAAAATGCTATGTCATGGTGCTCTTATAGAGCACTTGCCTCCTTATTATGGTCATCTTGAACATTTGCTCCTCTCCTTCTTCAAGAAATTTTCTTTGGAACCGATTAGTCTATTACGCTTAATGCGTGCCATAGACACTGTCTATCATGATTTTTATTCTATTTAGAGCATTAGCAGCTGAAATATGACATTTAGTTTTGGGTCAGCAATGTGCTTGGAAATATTTTAGAAATGAATTATCACTTGAACTTCAAGTTCACATTTTCTTGTAGGAGGATCTAGATGTATTCAATTCATTTCACATATCACTTTTTCAGCTGCCCATTTTCTCCCCCTAATGTTGGGATCACCAACACATTTTCCAACCTTCTTTGGGAATCCATTTTTGTGCATTGTGGCAGCACAATTAAATCATATAGCACATTCATATTTTTAGATGGGAATATTTGGTTCCTGACCGTGAACCAATTGTGATGGGGAGAATTTATCATAACTTGTTGGCTAGATGCGTACAAGTGTTGTTGTATATTAAATAGTACACCTCATACCAAATTTCTATTTGGGAGTTTTGTTCTCATAACCAATGATTTAGCTATAATTAGAAGCATACAATTTCTACTAAACCAACTTGGATTTAAACCAGTATTATCAAGATAAATTATCATAATATATATTCTGGAACTGTGCTCTAATAATTTGAGCAAACAACCTTGCAAAAAACCAAAGTGCAAATTGATAACAAACGCACATGTGACCATACAATAGATGCATCTATTAAAATCATATAATAGTAAACGATCCACATGGCAGGTGACTGGACCTATATATATATATCACTTTCTATTCGTTCCATAAATCAAGGGATTCAGTCCCAACCTTAAATGGTATATCATGAGAATAAGCAGCACAAGAGAATTCGTGAAGAATCTTCTATTTCTTCAATATATGCCAATGTGAATTCTCAATTAATTTTTGCATCTATAAACCGGGATGGCCAACCGGTCATGCCAACTAATATTTATTTCAGTAAACATCTAATTTACTATAGCATGTGATTCTATCATCATGCTTATACATATGTAGTACAAATAGAAGAAAAGTCGGATAACCTTTCATATTTATCCGATATGATTACAGTAATATGAAAATAATCAATCTTCCTTCATATATAGTCTCAATATGCCAACCACTTTGGCTAATATATTTAAAACTAAAAAAGTATCTTTTGAGACTTACTACCACCAATGCCATGAATAATTTTATTTATTCAGTAGTAACAAATTCGCTCTTCTGAAGCTCTCAATAATTTTGCACTACAAGATCTTTTATAACACCATCCAAGTGGTAAATTTTTCCTCCACAGAGAAAATTATCTTATCATAATAATTGTCATAGTCAAAATCAGCAAAATCTTTTCTTGCTTTAATTTTTCCTTTAATAACTTTTTATAAGGCATGGCCAAATATTTTCGGCGTACCACATGTACAAGACCAATGACATATTCGTGTAACCACATAGTAATGTTCATGATCTTTCTTTCTCTCAAACCTCCCATAGAGGTGAATTGTAGTATTTATTCAACTATACATAAATACATTCTTGTGCATAATTTGTATCACATATATATATATATTTACATTCACTTCAGGAACGAGTCTGCATTTACAATGCTTATTACAAGTCGCATTCTTTCAAAAAATACTAACACATTTTAGGCCTAAAGCCACACTAATTATAGACAACGCTTGAAAAGTATTGCCAAATATATCTATAGATACGCGTTATAAGTGTGGCCTTTGATTAGAGTCTTCGGCCACAGTTTTTAAGGCCACCCTTAGAAAGCGTTTTCTTAAACTGTAAAGACAACACTTTCTAAGTGTTGCTAATTCTTAAATTATTTGGCAACGTTTATTAAGTATAATGCAACGTTTTTGAAGAATTGTTATATTGTCATACTAATTATAACGTTTTTAAGTGTACTCTAAAAATTACGAAAAAAACTTTCTCCCAAAATTTTCCCCCCAAATCCCAATACAAGGCAAAAAATATAAACGCCCAAATACTAGTGAAAAAGCTTTCCCCAATTTTTTCTATCCTTTGCAGCTTACCCTAGCTTCATCGTCTCCAATTACCAAATTCATTGCTTGCCATTCATTGCTCCATGTATCTTTCAGATTACTGTCCATCATAGCAAATCTCCATCTCTTTCTCTATTGATTAGTTCTTTTAATTTACTCAAAACTTTTCCGTTAGTTTCAATTTCTAGTTTTGTTCTTATACTTTAAGATTTAATTTTTCTAGTTTCTTACTAATGGGATGAAAAAATAATCTTCTATTACGTACAATATCTGGGTATCTTGGTATAGTCCTTGTTTTATATTCAAAGTTTTTAACTTTTTCTAATTTCAGATTCTTTGGGCTGAAAAGAAGTAATTTTATTTTATTTAATTTTTAGGTATCAAAGTTTTCATTTTCTTACTAATTTTATATTCTTGGGCTGAAAAAAGTAATATGCTTTGTTTATTTTTGGTTTTGTACTTTGTGGGAACACGGTAATTTTTTTTCTAAAAGCTTTCTTTGATGTAATTTGTAGTTCTCAACCAAAGAGAACAACGAGGAACCATCAAAGTATGAAATGATTATTACAATTCGCACAAAGAAAGGGAAGAAAGTTCATAGAGATACTCAAATTGCAATAGTAAGTCATGCTATGTTCCTTTTATTTGTTATTTTGTAGTATTTATCAGTGTTGAAATTTGATTACGCTATTAGTCTATATTCTAAATAGGGTACACAGATTTATGATTTCTTACTCTCTGTATCACTTTTTCATTAATGATGTGGTTTTTATTATAGAATTTTCTGTTTTAATCTCAGTTATTTATTTATGATGAGTGTTTTCTCTAACCTTGCTGCTTATTTGCGTTTTTACACTTTTTGAAAGAAAGATTTCGGTACTATATGTGGTGGTTCGCATTGTTTTAGTTTCTTGTGTCTGCTAAAATTTGGTTCCATTATATGTGTATATTCTGAATCGTTTGTGCAATTTTGTTTATTTACTTCTTCATGACATTTGTTTGATTGTGATAACTTTTTTCTCTCTCTAAAGTTTGTTGCTTTATATTAGCTTCCATTGCAAGACGGTTTACTGTTTTCCTTTAAAGTTCCCATTATTCATATACAGTGGCGGAGCCACATACACCCAAGGGGTGTCAATCGACACCCCTTCGTCGGAAAATTATACTGTTTAGCTAGGTAATTTTTAAAAAAATATGTATATATACTATATAATGACACCCCTTGACTTCTTGGTGAGTTTATTTTTTTATATTTTGACTCCCCTTAATGAAAATTCTGGCTCCGCCACTGTTCATATATATTCCAATGTGTTTACTTATGTTGCTTGATTATGATGATTTTTCTCTCTACAACTTGTTGCTTTTATGACCCAAAAATAACCTCTCTACCCCTCCGGGGTAGGGATAAGGTCAGCTTATATTCTACGCTCCCTACACCCACTAGTAGAATTATTACTGAGTTGTTGTAGTTTGCTGCTTTTATGAGTTTTATGTAAAGTTCAGAGTTTTTCTTTTAAAATTTTCATTCTTTGTCTATATTCTGGCTTGAATATGCAAATTGTCTTCAATTATATCTTCACTACTCCTGTTGAGATAGCTAAAATGACAGCTGGTGATAGTTGCACAATTGTAGACTTGAAGGGTGACAAAGTTAGTTAGGTGACAGCTGTGTACAATAACAAAGCAGTTAATTAGTTAGTGTTAGAAAATTAATTATATATTCTTCCCACGTGTACAGTGATAAATAGGCTAATTATATATTGTACTCTCTAGTTCCGTAATTGAAGATCATTTTCTTCCAGAATCATCTTCCTTTCTTCCTCTTCGATTCAATCTCAGTATTAATTTTGCACCCTCTAATGGTGGATTTTATCATGGTAATAGAGCTTAAGTAATTCGATCGAGGACAGAGCATAGATATATGTATTGTGAGTTTATTTTGAGTTGAAATTGAAGCTCAATCGGAGTTTAACAATGGCAAATCTGGATATTGATAACCCTAGACATCCATTATTTTTGCAACCATCTGATAATCCTAGTAATGTGATAGTTTCAATTCAGCTGAAAGGAACAGAGAATTACTCAATCTGGAGTAAGGCTATGGTAATTGCGCTGCGAGCGAAGAGAAAATTAGGGTTCATTGATGGAACTTATACCAAATCTCAGTTCACTGAAGATCTAGGAGAGGACTGAGAAAGGGTAAATGCAACAGTTTTAACATGGATCATGAACACCGTCTCTCCAGAACTGGTAAATGGAATTGTGTATGCTGAAAATGCTCATGAAGTCTGGCTGGATCTAGAAGATCGATTCAACAAAGTTAATGGCTCTAGAGTCTACAATCTACAGCGAGAAATAGCCACAATTTCTCAAGGTACTTTCAGTATTTCTGTCTATCACTCTAGGTTGAAGTCGTTATGGGATGAATATGGTTCTCTAATACCCTCACTTCCAGTTACTGCTGGCACTAGAGATTTTATCGAACATTTAGAACAACAAAAGCTTTTTCAGTTCTTAATGGGATTAAATGAGTCATATGGAGCAATTAGAAGCCAAATTCTGCTGCAATCTCCATCACCTTCTGTTAGTCGTACATTTGCAATGCTAATAAATGAGGAGAATCAAAGGAAAGTGTGTGTTTCTAGCTCTCAGATTAGTTTAGCAAATGCAATGAATGAATCTATAGTTTTCATGAGCACAAGAGGAAATCAGTCAAGATTTAAGAGGCAAAGTGATTTGTATTGTGAGTATTGTCACTTCAAAGGCCATTCAAAGGATACTTGTTACAAGCTACATGGATATCCACCTGGATACAAAGGAAAAAGGCAGCAGCAGTACAAACAGGCAAATACAGCTGTGAATAGCAGCAGTCATGTTCATGAGAGTGCTAAAAATAAAGGAAAAGCTGAAATGCCTCAAGGAATGTCAAATTTCTTCAATGAGGAGCATTATGGGCAGATAATAAGGTTGCTGAACAAGGACAAGGAAGAGGAGCACACAGCTAATATGGCAGGTAATGATAATTCAGATTTGTTGAAAAACTGTAGAGATCCTTGGATTATAGACACTGGAGAAACAGATCATATGGCTTCAAACTATAATATATTGAACGATATCATAAAGATGCCTGAAAATAGGAGATGTAATGTTAGCTTGCCAAATGGTAAGTCAGTTCCTGTTACTTATCAAAGGAGTTATAAATTTGGCGAAATACATAAACGGCCCATTCAAATTGTTCTCAATGGTTGGCCAGACACCTCAAATGACCCCATTTTTAGTTGGACACTTCAAGCCTTCAATAAAATAGTTCAATTAAACACCCGACCTCATCAACCCACCTCGCATGAAATACACTCCCGGATTCATGTCAAATGAACAAATGAGAAAATTTCATGTGTAATTTTAATTAAAAAAATTGCCACCTATTATAAAACAAAAACAAAAAAAAGCAATAATAATAAATAAACCCTAGAGACCTAGACCCCTCCCTGCTGCCCCCTCTTCTTCTTCAACCAAGAGCAGACCTTAATCCCCCTAAGAATTCTAGTCGTCCAACCTCCTCTCCAAGGCGCCACTGCTTCCATCCAAACGACCCTTTCCTCCTCGAAGTGCCTTCATCCGTTTCCAAACATCCACTGACGCTAGTAATAGCCATGGACGCCGGCAACAATCATGAACCACTCCCTGTTTATCGTCGATGTTGCTGCAAATTTTCAAATTTCTAGGGTCTATTGTTTTTGCTTCTGAGTCGGGTTTTAGAAGTAGCCGATGTAACCGTGGCAGTAGCGTCGTTGTTCGTTGACCTTATTTTCTAGCCGAATTTTTGCCGAAAAATCTGTTCCAGCGAGCTCCATTAATTGCAGCTGAAGAACACCACTATTTCACCACGAATTTTTGCCTCTTGGGATTGGCTGAAGAGGAATGGATGAAAATAACTTGTGCAGTGTATTATTTTCAATGGCTTCTATGCGACAGGGTTTTCAATGGCTTCTACTATTTTACACATTCACTATCATGGTAAAGTTGGGGTATTGAGAATGGTGGGTTAAGGTGCAGTGAATAGCGGAAGAAAATTTTGGAGAAGAAAGAGTGAGGAAAAGTGGGCTCTACCAGTTAAATTAAAAAAAGAAAATAAATAAACACAATTTTGAAAGCTTCACTTGCTGTAACGCGAGTGTAGTACACACATTTTGCCATGTCACTTTCAAGGGTTTAAGAGTTACACTGAAAAATAATTTGAGGTGTCTACTTGATAAATAGGTCTATTGAGGTGTTCAAATAACCGTTGTGGACAACTTGGAGGGGTTATTTATGTATTTCGCCTATAAACTTATGGGAGATGACGCTATACATGATGTGCTGTGTGTGCGTGAATTTAAGTACAATTTGTTGTCAGTCTCTAAGCTAACAAGAGAGCTACAGTGTTCAGTGAATTTTTTTCCCAACATTTTGTGTCTTCCGGTATCTGTTCACTGGGAAGGTGAAGGGGATTGGTAAAGAGAAAGGTGGCTTGTATCTCTTAATTCCAAGGAAAACAAATCAATGCAGGGAGGTCCAAAGAGTTAAGGAGTGTCTAGCAGCAGAAGTGAAGGTTGATGGTGAAACCTGGCAAAAAAAGGCTTGGACACATTCTAGTAGCTGTCATGAAGAAGATGGATTTTGTGAAAAATAAAGTCTTGGTAGATAGTGTCACGACCCAAAATCCACTAAGGGTCGTGGTGGCGCCGGACATCGCTGTCAGGCCAGCCAATTAGATTATCAATTAATTCCCTCTTTTAATACCTTTGAAAATTTAAGGTTTTTCCTTCTATTTCACATAA